>CM055099.1:50517661-50619290 GCA_029204225.1 Diphasiastrum complanatum
TACCACGCGTGAGTGTGCCATGTTAGGGATTTTTTTTAATCCAAATGTGTTCATGAAGAAATCTAGACGAAGCTCACTCGTTAAATAATGTTGCAATCAATGATGAGGACTAACACAATCTTCTGAGATGACTAAACATATCATAGATCCAGCGGTACCAGAATCCGCAGATCCCGGTACCGCGGATCCATACTGGTACCGTGGATCCATACTGATCCGCAGTACCATAATATAAAATATTTTTTTTAATATTTTTTTAATTTTTTTTTAAAAATAAAATAAAATTAAGTGGGCAATATGGGTTTCAGCTTGAAGTTGTTGACGAGAGCAGTGCATTTATGCAGGTTGCCGGTTTTGACGAGAGCGAACAGCCAAAGGACCAAGGGGATGCAAAACACCAAAAAATGTGTTTTCGCTCAAGGAGTCGGAAGGCCAAATCATGAAGAGGTCGAACCGTCGGGGCCGGTAGACCCCCGGCAGCCCCCGAACCCCGCCGTAGGGGGGCTCTGCCCCCAAACCCCCCGCCGGGGGGCTACCACCCCCTGGACCCCCCAAGACTTGCTGCTATGTAGAAACTGTAATCTAGCCATCTCGTAACCATCATGGTCTCACAACAAACCCTATACTAACAACTGTGCTCAGTAATGGCTTCTCCTCATAACGGGGGCCTTACAGATCTGAGCTCACGGTTAACTAGTGACTACTAAACTAGAGGTGCATTATTTAGTTGTCTAACACATTTTGTAGCTCAAAGCACCGGCAACCTGCATAAATGCACTGCTCTCATCAAGAGCTTCAAGCTGATACCCATATTGCCCACCAAATTTAAAAATAAAAATTAATCTAAAAAAAAAAATTAAAAAATGGTGTCGCCCTGGTACCGCGGATTTTTGGGCGGCACCATAATGGCGGTACCACCATTATGGTACCGCGGTACCATAATGGCGGTACCACGTGCCACTATGAAACATTAAGAAAAAAACCCATTCAGATCCACAATTCAACATGAAAAGCATAATAATCGTACTGAAATTCTTAAAAAATCTTTCACATCATTTCAAACAAGTTTTTTCTCTTGCAGATTTATGTGAATTTGTTATATGCCAATAATAGCTTACATACATTCACTCCGTGCATGTATGATAGTCGGCTATAATTTGTCTGTTTCCCTTCGTCTCTTCTTCAAGGAATGAAAACCATAATAGGATTTTCAATTCATTTTTTAAGATCAGGAGCATGTCCTCTAAGTTACTACAAACATATTAAGATCGTGATATTGCATGCAACATGTGGAATCTAGATAGTATATATTCTTGATTGAACTTTAAGACTTTTTACAATTGGGTCTGGACAGACTAATAATAAAAGCCTCATCATATGTGCCACAACATGACGCTTGCAAAAGAATTCAGAAGTATGCTGTACTGCTTTCTATTTCATTACCACGTCCTTTATTGCCATTCAGCCAGAACAAAATCTGAAATGGACAAAAAATTTGGTTAAGGCATTCACAAATTGTACGTTCCCCAAATTGGTACCAAGCTCCAACTAACATGGCCCATCTGCACAGCCCATATGTCAAAAAAATACAATCCTTTTACAGAGTACACAGCTAGTTCTTGTACATCTATGATGGAGCTACATCCACATCGCAGCAAAACTGGGATTTGAATTCAAAAGAATCATGTGAATATTGTGATAACATCCCGTCCATAGCCACGTACCATGAGAAGTCTGGGAATGTTGTCGACCAACAAGTCCATATATTCCATGTAGCAGTAAGAAGGATGCTTTGGTGGAGGGGGTGGTAAACTAACTAAAACAACTGCTGCCATCCTTGAGTATCTTAGAATGATGGAGTTTAGCTTGAGGGTTGTATAAAGAAACTTATTAACCTGCTGCTCATTCACTTCAGAATAGATTTGACTACCACTAGACCTCTTTAATTCGGTGTATTTTGAAACTATTCGCTTCCTTGCTTTTGAAAATGCCTCGAATGCATCTTCTCTTCCTGTGTCCGGTCCTTGATCTTCTTGATGTGCTTCCCATGATTTCATGGTCACAACAATAACCTCTGCTTGCATACGAAGATCATAAAGAAATTTTCTCACATCTTTTTTAAGCTCCTCTGCCCCAGTGTCTTCTTCAGCTATACAAAACACCTGAATTTTACAGCTCTCAAAACTATCCTTCGCTCTAAGCAACTGAGACAAAAGCAGCATAAGCCCACCATCACGAACTATCCAGTACAAATCAATTGTGCCATATTGCTTTTGAAATTCACCAGGCCACTCGTCAAGACCTTTTACAATCACAACCGCCTTATTTGCAGTTGAACAATCATTGATGATGCTGACAAAATTCTCAGGAATATCACTATACTTTTCTTCCCTCCAGATTTCAGGGTATCGCATGCACACAATATTTGGTTTGAGATTTGCAAGCCCCATTGTCTGGACAATACCACGAAACCCATCGCAAATGTTCCTAGCTACAATGATTTCAGCAACTCCCTCACAGTTCTTGTAGTCGATATAACTACTAAGAAGACGACATGCTTGTCGTGCATCTTCAGCTTTTTCCTTATAGTCGCCTTCCATGATGGAAACAAAAATAGACATCCCGCGACCCTTTTTCTTCATACAATTAGCAAAATCCGCAAGCTTCGGATGGCATGGAACATCTTGAGGTAAAATGCTCCATGGCTTGCAGAAAATGAGAGGGATGGGATACCAATTTTTTGGATGCACTTGATTAGCTGAAGAAACAAGATGGATGAATTAGGGCTGCTTACACAAGATACAAATATTATTGCTGTTGAGCATTTTGCTGTTGACCCAGAAGAACCACAGATGATACACATTTCAATTGGATACATGTTAGAAGGATTATAACAGCATAACCACATGCTTATATTGACATATTCCATGATAAAAATTATACATGAACTTAAGATACTGTCCAGAGAACACATAATATACGCACGTTTTAGCAAATTGTGTATTAAATGTCTCACAAATAAAATTATAAGCATATCTAAAGCTTAAACACTGTAAAGTAAATGATAATGTGAATTAAGGACACCGATATATGCGTGTGGCCTTATAATTTTATGTTTACATAGTGCTGTAACTTTATCCAGGACCATACAACACATTTCAGACCGTAAAATAATTTAATAAACTAACCATAAAACACAAATATCCCTCTCAGTATATCTTTGAGTGGTAGCTTGGTGGTATCAAGAATTTCTTTTTTTTACAGGAATAACTCTCGACTAAAATAATGGGTCATTTCTCTACTTTATTCATTTAAAAAAGCTATTCCAATTTAGGAATACTATTTAAAGTCAAATATGTACACTATATATACATACATACTAACCGTGAACTGATTTATAGGCATCCTATTGAGGTGCAGGGCAGTTACGTGAGATCTTGTTTACATAAAACGAATTGCATATGATGTAAACTTGACCATAGCTGGAGGTTAAGCTTTGGTTTTATTTTCAGTTAATTTCTGTTTTTAGTTTTAGCTGATAGAAATAAGTCTGGCAGGGACAGTGCTCCTTTCTGATGTACTTTTTCTTTATCTTATGTGCCCAAGGGCACTCTATAGACATTAATATATTCTATGCTATTCTATTCTTTCTCTCTCTCTCTCTCTCTCTCTCTCTACCCAACTAGCATCAGCTTGCATAAACCTAAATGCAAAAGTCATGACCCAACTGACATCAAAACCTAATGCATACCGAACCATACACATTGAACCTTACTGAATCACAGCAAACCTTATTGGACCATATCAAACCCTACTAAGAGATGGCTGCATAACTCCAATTTATCATGCAAGGACTTGAGGAAAAGCTCTTTTCCATTTATTTGGAGAAAACTGTAAGAATGCTTTGTGGAAACTCTTGCAGCACCAATATATTTACCCAGATTGTCTCTTGCATCAACATTCTTTGACCCCAGTTGTGCATTAAGATGTCTGAAACTTGTGCAAGGAGTTTAAAAGAATTTGTAGGTGTAAAATGCTTTAAGTCCATACAATTAAAACAAATGAGAGAGAGAGAGAGAGAGACCTCCGAGAGAACGGAGACTGCGCAATGCCAACTGAAAGTAGGCACTCTTGAATCCATCTCCCCAATCCCCACCTTTTCCTTTAATGCTCACATAGTAGTATATGAGGCTTGCCAGAGCCAAAGCTACGATTGTGAAAATCCAAGAAATCAAAAACATTATCACTGCAATAGAAGCCAAAAGGCATAGGTTACTTAGTAGTCTTCCATCAGATGTTTCACCCAGTCCAGATACGAAAATTCATATACTTGTTGCTTGTAGGTAGCCAAACTTGCTCAAATAGAAGCAAAAAATGGAATTATCAAAGCAAACATCGTCATGCATGAACAATAGTACAGTAAAAATCATTATCCTAGTCTTAAAGTATTATGAACTTAACAGACTAGAGAAGAGTTTTACCAATGCAAAGGAGAGCCCCGAAGAGTGAAAAGCTCCAGTGGTGATACTTCCATCGAGGGCGCCAGCTAGGAGCATCAAGCAAATCAAGGAGGAGACAGGAAAGATTTACACCTCCATAACAAAGGAGGAAAAACATGGTGATCACAGGAGTTATCAGATCAAGATCTCCAATTACAACACAGCTTGCACATATGAACATAGTGAAGAGAGTTGCCAGATGAGGCTCTGAATTGTCTGCTGCTTTGAAATATTTCAAGACAGGCAAAATGTCATCATTCGCAATAGCAGCTAGCAAACGAGGAGCTCCAGTAAGGCTTTGAAGTGCAGCTCCCAGAGTGGATAAAATTATTCCAATTTGAACTACTGCAGGTACTGGCCAAGCTAATGTTGCAGTCAACAACCTGGTCAATCAAAGACAGATGGAAACAAGAGAATTTACCTCAGCTTCCAGTTAAGTTCTTAGACAAAGACAGTATGTGTCAAATCCGTGATTATCAATGCTAAGACTATCTTTATTTATGTGAAGAGTGCAGAGAAGCTTTCATCCAGTACTTGGATAGCTTTCTGAAGTTCCTTGACACTGACCCTACATACTCTCCTACAATACTCCTCTTACCACGAAAAACAGCTCTGATCCGGGAGATGCAGAGAGCATAAAATGTCAGGAAATATATTTAGCACATTCGAAGGTGGTAGATAAATATTCAATAAACCAGGATTGCAAAATAGATTTCACCTATTTGTCAAGAGTTCCTCTCTATTTGCAACTGCTCCAAACATAAATACTGATACTATGTAAAGACTTGTTGTCGATGCAATTGCAGACAATGTTCCTACAGGGATCGAGCGTTGTGTGTCCTTCAAAGATGCCGACCGATTGGATCCAGCCATTATCCCAGTTACTGCAGGGAAAAAGAGTCCCAGCAAATTCCTTGAAGAGAATACAACACAAATAATAAGTGCTTACAATCTTGCTTGCAGGAACATGTTGATAAGAACACTACCGAGTACCACACTCTCATATATTTGACATGCGTTTAAAAGAATATATCTGGTCAGCAAGACTATAAAAAGAAAGTCTCCATACGATCCATGGGCCTTTTAAGAAAGTAAAGACGACAGAAATAAGAGTAACAATCTATGTGTGAGAACAATCAATCTACTAGCTGTCATTATTATCATTGATGTGTCATCATCTACAGTATGAAGAAACAAATCCTTGTGCCACTCTATTCCTAATTTCATTACAACACATTCGGACGATGGTCGGAACGCTAAGAAAAATCAGCTTTCTCAGCAAACATGAATTTTTGCAAATGAAAAATATTGCATTATTTGATAAGTCGTGAAACCACGATGTTTTGGGGAATGCTTAGGGCTCGAAAAGGATTCTCTATGCATGTCTGGCTATTACATTGATGTTGCAGAGTCTCATGCACATATTCACAACCTCAGAAGGTTTTAGAGCAGTCGAGGGTTGGGGGCCTGTAACCAAACAGGTCCAAGTGAATTACAGCAATAGAGGTTAAAATAACTAGTAAAATTAGAGTCCAGGTTTTAAAGGGTATAAAAGTAAGAACTTCTATGAGAATTCTAAGCCATCATAACATTTCAAAACTGAGGCACATCAGGTACTTGAAACACCAGCTGTCAGAAGCTGCACAAGGACATTTTATATTTAAGGCAAGAGCTCCATGTACTTGGGCTCAACCATAAATTCTTAGCAAGAGTTGAGTTCATAACATTGAGGGGAGGTGTTGTAAAGCTAGCTACAAGTGCAAGCTTTATTCCCGGCACCACTGGTGCCAACATTGTTCCCAGCGCCAGCAGTGCCACTGCTGCTCCCTGCGCCAGCGGCGTCAGCACCACTCCCGGGGCCACTGCGACCAAAATCCAGCCAGTGCCAATTTGATATGGCTCAGAAACTTTGATCGAATCTAGCGAAGTTCAGAGAGCTCAGATTGATGTGCAATCACCTCACACGATCTACAATAAATTCTAGAGAGATAAGATAATTTTTTTAGAGAGAGAAAATCCTGGAGAAAGAAAAACATGCTTTACCAATTTAGTCTAAGCACTTGCTATGAGGGGAGGTGGCAAATCCCACCATAACTATAGGGGGATGCAAGTAGGGCGAAGTCTCAACGCCCCTTGCTAGAATTTATCCTGGCGCCAGCCTTGGCATGCTAGCACCTCGGAGACTAGGGTCGGTCACTCACTTTCAATGTAACCTTCTCGAAGTTATTAATAAAAAGGGATTTTCGTCAAACTGACTTTGATTACCTTATGGGTTTTAGTGTTCGGTAAAAGCGCCAGTTGTAAAAACGCTTTTAATCTTTTTGATCTGGCACTTAGCTAGGACACTAGTGGTATGTCGTCAGGACCATTCGGTCCACACCACCAACGGTATGTTGTTGGGACACTAGTGGTATGTCGTCAGGACCATTCGATCCAGGCCACCAACAGTATGTTGTTGGGACGCCAATGGTATGTCGTCAGGGCCATTCGGTCCGGGACACCAGCGGTATGTTGTTGGGACCGTTTGGTCCAGAAACTGGTTGTTGTCATATCTGTTGCGGCTTGTGGTTCTGAATGTTCCTTGCATGAATGTGAACTAGTTAAGCTCTTAGGGAACAGGCTCTAACATGTTGGCTGAGTTGGATGGCTTGCTTGGGTGGAAGTTACCTATTTATGGTTGTCCAGTCTGGCATGACACCAAGTTGGCTTCCAGCACTCGTGACGAAGCTTTGAGTTGGTTAAGTCTGATGTAAGTCAGACGGCTTGCTTGGAATGGATGTTATTCCTTTGTAACAAAGCTTCGAGTTGGTTAAGTTTGACGTAAGTCAAGCGGCTTGCTTGGAGGGAAGTTACCCACGTCGGGACTCTCGATCTGGCATGGCGTCAGCTTGGCTCTCAATGTTGTTTCCAAAACTTCAAGTCGGTTAAGTCTTATCTTTGTTGGTGAGTTGGCTGCTTGTATGTCAAGTGGGTTCGGACGACAAGTGTTGAAAGCTGGGAAGCTAAGTCGTGGTTCCCGGCTTGGGATGCTTGCGCTTCATGTGGTATCAGAGCTGACTGGCCGGTCAGCTATGCGGGTCTCACAGGAATGGCCACTGTTTGGGATTCATCAGGTGCGTCCATGGTCGGGGTGGTCGGCAGAACAGGGGACTTGATGCGACAAGGTGTTGCCCTCAAGGTGTAAGCACGGTCAGTTCTCGCAATTCGGGTCTGGCGCTGTCTGCACGTAGGAGAGATGAGGCAAAGTGCTGCCTAGGTAGGTGAAATCACAGTCTATGGCTTGTGGGGTGCGGGGTGACATATTCAAACTGTACAGGTTAACCATTGATATAGGGATGTTGCTCGAATTCAGTTGTAAAGCACGGGTGGTTAGTTGCTAGTGCGGGATAGCTGCCAATTGTTTAGCTATAAGGGCTGTCAACCAGATTTGGTGGGGCGTTACTGAGGCAATGTGTTGCTTGATGGTGAAAGCATGGATGGTTGGATGAATGTTTTCCGTGGGCTGATTCTATAATAGATGCGGCTACAAAGGTCTTTGGCAGGGCTATCTCAAGGGGGGACCTTGTCTTTGTTACCTGTTAGATAACCTGCCTGAGTGCCTTGCTTGTATGTATCTGTGGTGAGTCTTAGTACTCATGCTCTGCTTGGTTTGCATGATTGCTTGTGAGACAAGGAGTTGTTAAGCTCGAGAAAGACAACACGGTGTTGGAAAAAGTTTTGTGTAAGAATTCAACTCTAAGTCCCGTCAGCTGAATTTTAGAATGGGGGGAAAGCCATCACACACTCCTCTCTTGGTGCAAAGTATGGACAACAGTTGATCAAAAATGGGGGAAAATTCAAGGTGCCCTAGTTATACTCCCGTGACTAAATTGGTGAACTTGACATCTAAGATGTCGACAAGTTATTGTTGTGAAAAGAGAAGTTTGCTATGGGATTTCATGCATGGCTGTTTTGGCCGAGCTGTCAGTTACGGTTTGGATTTCAACCTGCTTTTTGTGGATCAAAGTTGATAAGGAGACATAATGTGTACGCTGACTTGTGTTAAGCGGAAGCCAAGACTCCTGCTCTGCCATGCGGCTATTTGTACACCAGTGTGTATGTGTATGGCACCGTATGCATAGAGTATGTATTTATAACTAGCTTAATCTGGCATTTACGTGTGGTGGCCACTGGCTGGAGAATTCTAATTTATGTTGCACGTTTACACACAATTTTGCTAGAACATTCCTCTCTAGATTTGAGTAACTCAGATCTGCTTTAATCATTCAACTCTCATATTGCTACATAAACATTCTATGTAAACCTCAAAGAATGCAGTGCTTACTCAAAGTCCCAATAAATAATGCCATCAGCAGCTGGTATGCCAGCACGATTGGTACGTTGGTATTCACTGCCCCAATTGCTTTTCAAAGTCTTCCAACGTAGACCAGTTACTCCTGCTGCAAATTCAAAGCCCTTTTTATACTGTCATTGTATTTGCTCTTAGCAAAAAACATAAACATATCAAGTAGTGAGGACATAATAATTTTTAAGGATCGGATGGTGAATAATCTATACAGCGTAACTACAGTTCCTTTCATATGAGACGTACGTGGATCTCGATGTCGAGGAGCAGCAAAGATACCAATGAAAATCAGCACCACTGATAGCAGAACAGGAATTAGAAAAGTTGGGGCAACCTTATTGATGATCTTCACCCCACCAAACACAATCAAACACAAGACCACAGTGATGATCACTCCATAAAGTTGGAGATCGTGTAGATTCGGACTTTTTAGGAGCTCAGGTCCTGGAGCCCCCCCTGCAGCTGATGGTGCTAAGATTTCTGTAACACTTTCTGTAGAGCAGGCAACAAGGTACAGCTGATTATCTTGCAAAATAAAAACGTCAGCAGAAATAATTGCTTCATTTTATCATGCACATTGTCATACCCATACTTGCTGTAGAACAGGCAACAAGGTACAGCTGATTATCTTGCAAAATAAACATGTCAGCAGAAATAATTGCTTCATTTCATCATGCACATTGTCATACCCATAGTAGCAACCAAGCACTATTGAAACGAGACATTCCATACAGATTTGGAGGCATGCCCACTTAAAACAGATTACTTATGTAGAAATTCAAGGTTTCATTTCGGAAAACTGTCAGAGCCTAGAACAATTAGGAGGCCAAGAACGGGACCTAAACTCATCATAGAATACTTTAAAAAAAGCTGATTAAGGCTATTCACGGGCTAGAGACCTCCCTCTGCAGAAGCACACTTACTCCTCACTTGATGCCTTCTACATTTTTGCTTCAGTTTGCAGTGCTATTCTATGTACATTGATCACAGTGCAATTTCTGGAATAGGATTTCATTGTTGTGTATTTGCTCCTTACCCACATTGCCCAAGAATTTTTTCTATTCAGAACTTAGGAAAACGTCTTGAAGAAGAGTTCACTAGTGCCCACGCACCACAAGATAATAATGCTGGTGATCATTTCTTCTATGGATAGTCCATATTTGTTTCCATTCTCACTCAGTTTAACCCATAACGTTCATTACCAGATTCATATGTCCCATCGAATTCGTAACAGATCAAATAAAGCAGTTTTTAAAACTTGATCATCAAAATTTTATCTGGTCAACTGAAAACCTACAAAACTTCATTGTGAAGAATGAGTCCAATCCTTCTGTGAAAGACATAGTTCTTAAGCTGTTGTGAGAAATGTGGGTGATTGTTCTTCAGCGATACATACTCAGACTCATATTCTAAATTAGTTTGTAAATGTAGAAAATTGTTTTCATCCAGAGGCAATGGTTATGTGTGTAAGAGGACAGCTTTAGATTAACAAGATCATTCCATAAGGGTCACATAGTGGTACCAATATGTAGTATGTAGTACTACAGCAATTTGCACAGTTGAAAGGAGTTATCGGATAATCTACAGATACTTAAGGTAAAGGAAGGTGTCTTCAGTTTTTAATGTCCTTATCTTCCCATATATCAACTAGCTTAGTGGGAAAAGATTTTTTGTCTTGAAATGCCGACATTAAGCTCCTCCTTCCAATACATAGGAGAAGAATAGCTTTTCGATTTCCTGGTAAGTTTATTTACAAAGAGGGAAAAAAGCCCAATGTGCTTGTATGCCCGTAAGTTAGTAGTTATTGACCAAGGTTTTTGAAAATTCAGCTCTCTCAAGTAAATGTTTAGGCTTCTAGTCAAATTTTCTGTGTTCCTCCAACTAATGAAAAGAGTATCAATATTTTTTTCATGCAGACCTGAAACATATTGTACATGCATATATCAATCCAATTGCAAAGCATACTGTATATGAAAGGCATCTCACAGTATATGTGAACATTGACAAGGACAGCTTGATGTGACTGAGACAAGAAATAGACATATAATAATCCTTGATCACAGACCTGAACAAGATATCCAATGCTACCTACATATAATATAAAGTAATAGCTTTCATATCATAATAAATCACATCCATGTCCTACAGAACTGGCATCTAGAATCTAATAAGGTTTTGAAACCACAAACTACAATTTTCCCTTACAGAAGCATGCAGCTGGAGAGCCCAGAAACCATAGGCATTACCTTTAAAGATTCCTGCTCCAGGTAGTGCATCCAGAAATGTTTCGACAGCCCCAAGTATGTACCTGCCATTATGTATCACAGTTTAGAAGCAAAATGTCATGTAATGAACTTAAGTTTTTAACCCACAAAAATGTTACCGATGTCTCTTCCTCTGCATGTCAAAGATTATAAATGATTCCTCATGATGCAGATAAAGAGCAACCAAAGAAAATATAATTATGTATCATTCTTCTCTTCACAAGTACATAAGCTGGTGTCAAGAGAAAAATTCAAAAAAAATCTTACATAGATCCTGCAACAGCATTTCCAAGAAAAAAACACAAGCCAATGCTGACACCAACTTCTGGGCCAAGTGCCCTCCCAATTAAGTAATATGGGCCCCCACCCTGCAAATGAAGTACAGCTAGACAACATCATTATCTGTTTAATTTTAGAAATCCCAAGAAAGATACCTTTACCCGCTGGTAAGTTTCTTAATTCCAAAATGCTCCAGATCACAAGCATCAACAAGACATATTAATCAGCACAACTACACACATTTCGTATCTCATGTCAAGTGTAAGTTTTGAATGTGTTAAGAAACTTCCAAACTGCAAAACTAATATTGCTATCAGATGACAATCAATTTATGCTAGTATAAGGATATTCAACCTACAAAAAAAACCTTTTGTGAAGATGCTTTTCTAATTTTCCATTTGTTTTGACATGTACATTGCCCAATGAAAAGACTTAAAAGTGAAATGAGCATAACATAGGTTGCTGGAATTGGAAAATGACCCTACATTTTCAAAGGTTTTGAGGCTGCCACTGGGCAGCGATGTATCTCAATTGATGTGTCATTGTAGGAGTAAAGGACTAACTTTTATCCAAATACTTTCAGGTTGAAGATGATAACCTTCGGGGCCAATAATATGTACTGCTACTTAAATAGTCTTTTGAAGCAGCCAAATAGTCCTAAACAGTCTATTTATGGCTGCTCAATGTCATTCACACTTATCTGGGGATACTCTTCTCTGGTCGTACCTTCAGCATGCAACAGGCAGCTACCACCCGCCTTGGGAAGGGGCATTCCTCCCTTGTTCAGCTAGAGTGGTTCTGCTTCAAGAAGTCCATCCGAGATACTCGCAGTAAGCGTAGACTTTTTTATACTATTGTCACCCCCATAGCCTTGTATGCAGCCCCTTGCGAGGCCGTCACTGAAGGGCGTACCGTTATGGTACATAACATTCCCACCCCCCCATAAAAACTTCCTTCTATGGGAAGAAACCAGGAAATCTAAGTCTTAGTTCATCCTCCTCCTCCCAGGTGTCCTCATCATCTGACTTACCTTTCCACTGAATCAGATGTTCAGAAATCAAACGATTTCTCAGCTGATGTCGTCGAGTATCCATGATCCTTTCCGGTTCATGGGGTACAAAAGCAGTCAAATCCTCCAATAGCACTAGATCATCTGTGGAAATTAGGTAATCTTTTCCACCAAGTCGTTCCTTTAAACGACTAACATGGAATACAGGATGAACCTTAGTTCCAACAGGGAGTTCTAGTCTATATGCAGCCCTACCAATCTTGTTAAGAACTTTGAAAGGACCGCTAAAACGTGGAGATAACTTCGGACATTTCCCCGTTCGAAGTGTCTCAGAGTCTTTTGGGATTCTAAGATCCACCCAACACCGATTTCAAATTCTTGAGGAGCGCGGCTTCGGTTAGCATAGATTTAGGCTCGATCCTGAGCTGATCTAATGCTTTCCCTAGCCACCTGCAACATTTCCTGCATATCATGCAAGAAATCCGCTGCAGCCTGAACCTTGAGACTTTTGAGTCCAACGGAGATAGGGGAACGAGGCTGAAAGCCGTACAAGAGCATAAAAGTACTAAAACCAGTGGTAGAATGCTTCTACTATTGTATGCGAACTCAACCATTAAAAGATACTTTTCCCAATCTGATTGTCGCTACTTGAGTCTTGTCTGAAAGAACTCACACTTAGACTCCTTAGCATAAAGCTTTGCCTGTCTTAGATTATCTAAGACTGTACGCAAATGCGCCTCGTGCTCCTCAAGAGTCTTACTGTAAATGAGTATATCATCCAAAAATACCACGAGAAACTTCCCTAGATATGGACGAAGAATATCGTTCATCATCTGTTGGAAGGTTGCCGAGGCATTAGTTAGACCAAAGGGTAAAACTGAAAATTCGTAGTGGCCATACCTAGAACAAAAACCAGTTTTGGAAACATCCCCCTTGTGTATTCTAATTTGATGGTACCCTGACCTAAGGTCCAATTTGGTGAAATACTTAGCACCATTCAATCGGTCCATTAAGCCGTCCATCCGAGGTAAGGGATAACGGCTCTTAATTGTCATTTTATTAAGCTTTTTGTAATCGACACAAAGACGAATACCACCGTCTTCCTTGTCGGTTAACAAAACAGGAGCTCCCCAAGGGGATTTACTAGGCCTAATATGGCCCTTACGTAATAACTCCTTAAGTTGACTAGCAACTTCATCTTCTTCCTTCGGGCTCATTCTGTAGGGAAAAAGTGATTCGGGAAGAAGATGTATGTGATGGTCTACTCCCCCGTGAGGGGGGTAGACCCTCAAGCAACTGCTCAGGGAATATATCATTATATTTCTCCCTAAGTCTCTTAAATAAAGATTTTGCCCTCAGGCGAAGATTCTAAATTATCATCAGAAAAAGACAATGCTTTAGGGAAAGACGATACATCAACATTGAAATTATGAGTACTAAAAGCATCTATGTATGATTCATCTTTCAGATAACATAAGTACGAATGATACTCAAAATCCAGAATACATTGATTCGCTTCATGAGCAATTACAAAAGGTAGATCAGGCTCATCGCCTTTAAGACAAACCAACGAGTCATTATGCAAGAAAGAAATATTATGAGATACGTAATCTTTCTTTAAGGACTCATTCCTAGCATAAAACCACTCTTTACCTAGGATTAAATCCACCTTATCAAGATTCATAACATGAAAAGATAAACTATCTACATAGTTTGGAATCCTCAACGGCACGTGGGGGACAAAGTGGTCCCAGACCTGCTGCTCTCCACCAGCTGCCATCCTAACCACGTACTTGTGGTCACTTGGTGCGGTTGCCAACTGCAGCTTCTGCACCAACTTAGCATTAATAAAATTATGCGTAGAACCGTCGTCAAAAAGAACACTCACAGGTTGGTTGCCTACGAACCCACTCATACGAATGAGGTCGTGAGGTCCAAACACTGCAGTATTAAAACAACAATTTCTACAAACTGTTTCATCTTTAAAAAATACATCAATGCAAGAAATAGAAGAATTACCTGGTGCCTTAAAGGAGCAGCCACCCTTCTTCCGTCTCTTCGGGCAGTCCTATTCTTTGGGCAAGCCCAAAATGAAATGCAGCTTAAGGAGTACCCCATCTATGCGGTTAAAAAACCGTGAAGCAGCCTCTTGGAAGTCTTGCAAGTAGACGTCCAAGGGCTTCGTCCCCATTTGCAACGTGGCAAATCGACAATAATATTCAAAATCGTCAAGGACCGACATAAAGGCAGCCTTAAAGGCTACCTGGAAGTCATCCCAAGTAGTTGGGACCGTAGCTCGATCTTTAAGATCCTGCCACCATGAGTACGCTTTTCCGCGTAAAAACATGATGGCCGTCGAAATTTGCGACCTATCTGGTAGATTGTGCATGGAAAAATGCGACATCCATCAATCCAACCAAGCCAACATCACATCTTGGTGTCTGTCCTTTTTCTCTCCGGTAAAAATTTCCGGAGTAAACATCGGGTTAAGGAGTGCTTGCCGAGATTGTGACATTGCCCGGATTTCGGCCTCCACCCGTTCATGTTTAGACCGCATGTCAACAATTTGTTGTTGCAACAAATTAATTGCACGCGTCATATTCTTCATATCAGTCCCAACGGGACTTGGAGCTTGCGTCTCATCCATAGGAGTATCCATGGAGAAAGCCGTAACTAGAAACAAACTTGAGGAAAAACGGAGAGCTACGGTGTAAAAACCGTCAAACAACAATAACTAGAGAAAAAGGCCTCAAGAAATAAACAAACTTGAGAACTCATAAAATCTACAACAACTTTTGAGAATGAGGCAAAGGAAGTGAACGTACCTCCTTTACCCCCTTCCCAAAGCTCCTCTCCACCCTCATGCAAAAAGGACACGTGGGGCCCAAAAAAGGCCCCATTTGTCCCTTCTAGGCCTTTCTTACCATGTGGGGCCACCAAATGGTGCCACATGGCCCATGGACCCCAAAGGATTTTAAAATTTAACTAAGAGCCTTTCTCTCACGTCCAACTCCAACGTACCACAACTCCTCTCCATACTTTGGAGATTTGTAGGTACAGAGGAGGAGGGAGGAGTAGTACGGACTGCAAGGACAGTTTACATCAAGATGTAGCTTTAGTCAATCTTTTAAGTATAAGATTTAAGCTTAAGATTTACAACTCTTTAATTTTGCAACCTTAATGTTTTCAACTTAGCAAAAAGGCTTTGAAACTAAACTTTAGTTTCATGTTCATAAGGCAAATAGCTTTGTAATAGCCTCTTTTGTGAGGGCTGCGAGGGGAGAGTACGTCCTCCCTCCTCCCCTCTCTTGTTTTCATTAATTATACCCCCCCCCCCCCCCCCTTTGTACGGATATGAACAGCTTTACTGCCCGAATCTTGAGGCAGAAGATGCATAGGTCTGCAGGCTTACAAGCACGCTGCAGTGAGCCTGAGGCTCACAAAAAATTTATTATTACACTTATAAAATGAAATAAAAAAGGCCAGGGGAAGAAATATCCCCCCCCCCCGATCTGTACCACAGGCCTGCAGATTGAACAATACTGTGGCGCAGCGGAAGTGTGGTGGGCCCATAACCCACAGGTCCCAGGATCGAAACCTGGCTCTGATACCAACTGTTACAACTCCCTAAGATCTTCGACTGCCTTGAAGATTCCGCACACCCCATACCAGTGACGACGCACCGTATCCGCCCATCCATAGGGCCACAACCGACCCCCATGCACTGGAGCTATCGACATAATCATGCCCGGTCAAGCCTCCTACGATAAATGGCATCCCATACCACCAGCCATCGCACTCGGCTCTCCCTAGCACACATCTCCTGGCCTGGAGATACATCCTGGCTCATGCACGTGCTCTCCATCCACCAACTCCCGGGTAGACTGAGTGAATGGAAAGAGGGAAACCCCACCACTATATAGGCATAGCACAGTGTCCCATCAAGCACGATCTTGTCGGCGACACGTGACCACCTAACAGATGGTACATAACAGATGGCCAGGTCCGATATATTGACCATGTATCCGATAGCTCCCATAAATAGGGAATTGGGGTCCCCGGGCGTGGGAGCATCCCGGGGCCCCACCCACACCACAAACGGATTGGGGTGTGGAATTGTAATGGCATCCACTCATTGTCGGCAGCCGGAGATTTGACAGGTTTTATTGCGGGGAGAGATTTGCTGTTTTTTATGGAAACTCATGAAAGCCAAGAGAGAGGTCTTCCTACCTTTCCGGGATACAGATGGGACTCTGTATATAGGCCAAAGACTAGATCCATGATTGGGAGAGGCTCAGGTGGAGTTGTTTGCTTATATAGGGAATCCTTGCAACCTATCATTGAGTTTGTTAGACATGATGAGCATGCATTTGGCTCCGTATTGATGGACATGGCACTGAGACTATTCATCGCAGCTTGCTACTTTCCTCCAGAGTCCTCTTCCTTTGTTGATAGTACAGGTTCACCTTTTCTGGATCTTTCTATGGATGTTGTCAGATATGCAGAGCGGGGACATATATTTCTCACCGGGGATTTTAATGCCAGGACAATCTCACAACAGTCGGATTTCCATGATATTACTGATCATCTTCATTTACGAGCACTTGATGGAGATGACTTAGGAGTTACTAGGACTTCTGACGACAGTTTGGGACCTATCACTACTTATGGGGAGTGCTTGTGCAGCTAGGGGAAGGCCATGAGCTAGCCATTTATAATGGCTTGGCTTGCTGGCTTGATTTTGGCAGGTGTACATGTCAGGCCACAACATTGTTGATTACCTCATGGGGTCACCATCCTCCATCCCACATATATCTGATTTTCACATCACTCACACCACTCTCTCTAATCACTCCTTTCTATCCTTCAATCTTGGCACTACCTTGACATCCCAGCTGCCTTCCCAATCCATACCTTATCGTGCACCCAAATATTATTTTGATCATCTATGTAGACCGTTCTATCAAATCTCTAACATCGTCTTTTTACCTATTTTCCAGGGTCCACAATAACGCGGAGATAACTTGTAACACTTCCCTGTCTTAAGAGAAGCTGAGTCCTTTGGAATCAGGAGAAAGACCATGTCTCCTTCCTCGAACTCTCTTGGTGTGCGATCCCGATTAGCAAATGTCTTTGCGTGATCCATCGCCTGTTTTACATTTTTCTTGGCTAACTCAAGCATTTGTACCATGTGAGTTAGAATGTCAACAACACTAGGCACTCTATGAGGTATCCCTACCGTAATTGGACTAGCTGGCCTAAAACCATAATTCAATTCGAAAGGACTCATCTTAGTTGAAGCATTCTTTTTATCATTATAAGCAAACTCCAACAATGGCAAATATCTCTCCCATTGCGTTTGCTTAACACTTACGTACGCCCTAAGCATGTCCTCCATGGTTTGGTTAACTCTCTCTGTTTGACCATCCGTTTCAGGGTGATCAGTACTACTCATTGACGAAGATCTTACCTTCATCCAAGTTCAAGAACGTAAGAAGGCAAGACAAGAAGCTCTATCAACTGGCAAGCAGCTTATCTATCGTGATGGTATTATCAGACTTGTGATCGGAAGCCTATAGTTAATGAGAAGAATTTTGAGACATAGTTTTTTTAGAGAAATGAAGAGATGTCCAGTTGAACATGTAAATGGTCTACGCACCATATAATCCGGGCTATATGATTCTCTTCTTAGTTAGTTTTGTCATTTTGCTTTGACGGCACTGATCCGTCTTGTGTCCAACTCTATCTGATGTACTCGTTCGTCTTATATGCCTTTTGGCATGAAAAAGACATTGAAGCTTTCTCTCTCTCTCTCTCTCTCTCTCTCTCTCTCTCTCTCTCTCTCTCTCTCTCTCTCTCTCTCTCTCTCTCTCTCTCTCTCTCTCTCTCGTCTGTTAGGACCATCGCGACTGCTCGCTGACTGTTTCCCTGGCCAGCTGATCTGGCACGGTCCTAACTGACGCGGTCCTAACAGACGGATCTCTGAGCACGGACGGATCTCTGAGTGGCCTGATCGCTGAGCATGGACGGATCTCTGTACAAGCAGCATGGACGGATCTCTAAGGGGACAGCATGGACCTCACTCTGCAGCATAGATTTCTGAAGGGCACAGATCTCTGAGCAGGGCTTGTCTGAGCTCTGGACATCTGAGCGGACATCTGGGGAGCGCACTTTTGTGGAACGGACATGTGGGAAAGCGGACCTCTCTCTTTCTCACACCTGAAGCTGTCTATCAACTGACATTCCCTAGAGCGATGGCTCCACGCAACAAACGAGGGGGAGGTAACTCCCCCCACTCTCCACCATGCCCTACTTTGGGAGACCCAGAAAACACCCCCTTGTCCCTCACATCTGAGTTTTTGGTACCTGCTCCTGCCATCGTACCTGTTTTAAGTGTATCCACCGCATCCACTTCTGATCTGTCCACCGCATCTGCATCGGAATCCAAGACGGATGCTTGCCCTACTGTCGAAACATTTGCAGTTAATCAATTGCCCACAGTCGATTATACCCTCTCCAAACCTATTGAAGGCCTCTTTGCTTTTGACATCAGCTTTATTCGACAAGAAATCATCGGACTCAAAAGACAATTACACTCTTTTGAAATTGAGAACGGCAAGCTGATTTAGGATCTCTGTGGGGTTAAAAAGCGAATGGAACAGCTTGAACAAGAAAATGTATATCTTAAGCAACGGATTGCGGAACATATCCCTCAAAAGAATACATTGGAGGAGACGTCGAACAAAATATCCAGCCTTGAGAAACAAGTGGAAGAAACGAAGACATGGGCAGCGCGTCTCAAAAACGATGGTAAGGTCGGATCTTCAAGATCGGTTCAACATGCAGTTATGAATTCTACACTAGAAGATGTCTTCTCCGAGCAAGAAAGAAGGGCTAAAAAAGCCTTTAATATCCGGGTTAGGGGGATTCCCGACGGGGATAAGCCCATTGAAGAGGCAAAAGACCTCCTTTTAACAAAGCTCACACACACCACGGATGGATTTGATACAGCTTGGAGAAGTAAGTTTGACACTAATGTCTTGTTTATCAAGTCTCGCTCTATGAACAGCCGCAACGCAGCTTTACGCCTTAGAGCCAAATTGAAAGGGACTTTCATTTTTATGGATGATGACCTTACACACACACAATGGCAAGCCACGAAACAAATTATCCAGGATGCAAATGCAAGAAATCAGTGGGTGGTTTTCATTGAAGGCAAACCAAAATTTCTTGATAAAATTTCTCAATAGGGATTTGGGGTTCTTGGGCAAAGGAGCAGCCCAAGATCCCCTCAGCCTTTACATATTGGTTTTTGGAATTGTAATGGCATACTATCATCTTCTTCAGCAGGTGACTTCCATTCTTTCATGCTGAAGTGTGATATCCTTTTGTTAGCAGAGACTCATGAATCCTTATATAGACCGCTCCCATCTGTACAGGATTGCACCTGGCACTCAGCGCATCGGCCCTTTGTGAGAGGGAAGACCTCCCGTGGTTCTGGTGGTGTCGCTTGTCTCACCAAGGATGTTTTCAGTTCTCATTTTAAACTGGTCAAAAGTGATCCATTTGGTTTCAGTTCTCTGGTCATTGTTTGGGGCTTTCTCAGGACCTCTTTCTTGCAGTTTGTTACTTTGCACCACAGACATCATCTTTTGCAGATTTTGGTGGTGACCCTTTCCAGGCTCTCTCAGATGATATATTCAGCTTTGCAAAGCGAGGCCTTATTCTTTTAGCAAGGGACTTTAATGCTCGTACGAGCATCAGGCAAGCTGAGTTTTATGCAGAGAGTGGTTTTCTACAGGTTCGCACATTAGATATGGGCTTTGACAGGACCTCACAGGATGCAGATACTCCAACTACCCACTTTGGAGAGCGGCTGATTGGTTTAGCAGAGGCCCATTCCTTAATTATTTTGAATGGCCTTCCTTACTGGCCTTCGTCATATCATTTTACTACTTCATTGGGTCACCGGTGGCCAAGCTATATGGATCCGTTTTACAGTCTATTGTCAGCTCATGAGCAGAGACAGAAGGGTTAAATGCTATGGGACAGGCAGGTTTTAGTGCTGGCTACTCCACGACTGACCAGATATTTATCTTGAGATGCATTATTGAGGAGGCTAAGTTCAGGAAGCAGAGGGTTTATTGTTGCTTTGTGAATTTCCGCAAAGCCTTTGATTCTGTTCCGAGACACCTTTTACTCCAGCGCTTAGCATCGCTTGGCTTTTCTCAGGAGATCGTTGCTGCTATCATCACATTGTATGAGAGAGTGTTGGCCCGTTTTCGAGATGGTGATGGATGGTCCTCTTACATTCATAGTACAGTGGGAGTTAAGCAGGGATGTCCTTTGTCCCCTATTCTCTTTGCTCTATATATTGATGATCTTGAGCGGATTATTAGGGAGGAGGGTGGAGATGGTCGTCCGTTAGCAGATATGATTATCCCTATTCTACTGTATGCGGATGACGTGATACTTCTATCGAGATCCGCATCTGGGCTTCAGCAGCACCTTGATGCTTTATATACTTTCTGCCATACATGGGGTTTGATGGTGAACATTGGTAAGACTAAGGTCATGGTGTTCAACACCAATCGACAACATATGAGAGACACAGTGTTCTACTATGATGGGCTTCCACTGGAGATAGTAGCCTCTTATACTTACTTAGGTGTCCTTTTTACTGGTCCATTGCTCACTTTTAGACCAGCTGCACTGTCTAGGCTCCGCAAGGGGCACTCTGCTCTTGTCCAGATGGAGAGGTTTTTCTCTATTTACTACGTACATGATCCTGATACACGCTGTCGCCTTTTTTCTGAGACTGTCTCTCCGGTGGCTCTATATTCAGCAGAGACATGGTGTCCTGGCTTGTCCAGAGATACTTGGAGTGATATTTCACGTTTGCAAATCCTTTTGCTTAGCCGGATGATCCGTGCGAAGCAGTCAGTTCCCCATGATATCATACTGGCAGAGTTTGCCTCACCACCACTGATTGTCGAGGCTATATTTCGGATTATCACATTCATTCATAGAGTCTCGGAGCTTGATTCATCCAGATATGTTGCTACAGCTTTCACATCCTCTCACACTCTAGCTAGTCAGCAGGCTAAGTCCTCATGGTTTCAGTGTGTTTCTGACCTTTTGAGTAGGTTGGGCCGCCAGCAGATTTACAGAGCTTACATCAGCACAGTGTGGTCTCACCCAGATCCAGCACGGGTCAAGCTTCATTTTTATCACACTCATCTTCTTCAGCTGGATGTTTCCGGGCTTCCCATTCGACCGGGTTATTTGTCTCAGACGTTATCTTTCGGCCTGCGTTATCGTCTTGGTCAGTTTAGGGTCTCTTCTCACCAGCTTGCTATTGAGATAGGCAGATACACAGACACACCTCGACCACTACGGATTTGTCAGTGCTGCTCTTTACAGGAGATTGAGGATGAGTTCCATTTTATTTTCCGATGCGCAGCCTACTATGAGATCAGAGGCAGATACCATTGCTTATACAGAGATACTCCACTTACACTTGCTTCTTTCCTTGCCTTCTCAGATGCGAGATGTGTTGGTTTATTATTGCGAGAGATGTTTACTCTCAGATCTTCCTTTTTATTGGATGTTTCCGATATGGATCATAGCCAGTCCCACATTACGCACTTTTTCCAGAAGAGGGATAGAGATGAGACTTATGACAGTGAATTAGACATTCCAGCACGACGACCGAAGCTCCAGCATCCTCTTCGCTCCTCCAAGCCCAGGGCTCTTCATCGGAGGCCAACACCTGCTTCTCACCGTATCACGCAGTTTTTTATATCCACTTAGCCAGTTAGCTAACTTATTTCAGTTTTCTCTTTCCCTCTGTGTAGCTGGTGGTTAAGCTACTGATATTGTACCCTCAACAGAGCTGGAGGTTAAGCTTTGTTTTTCTCTCTGTTTTCTAGTGCTGGTTTAGCTGTTAGGAATAAGTCCTACATGGACAACACTCCTTCTTTTTTGATGTACTCTCTACTTGTCTTATGTGCCCTCGGGTACTTAATAGACATTAATATAATTCTAATTCTAATTCTCTCTCTCCTCTTCTTCATTTGTTGTCTCCTCTTCTTCATTGTTTGTCAATCCAACTCCTCTTATCTCCTACTCTCAAGAACCATACACTCCCGCAAAGGCAGTGGAGTCCTATCTTGCCTCTAGCCTGAGCGTGCTATTACAGGACTTTCAGGGCTTGAAGACAGAATTACACATGGTTAAAACGGAGATGTCTGCTCTCAAAGAAGCCAACGCCAAGCTGCATCAAGAAATGGATCTTTTGAGAAAAGAACTCAAATCTCAGCCTCTTCTTGCTACACATGAACCATCGCACGAACTTAAAGAATTGGAAGACAAAATTGAGAAGCAGAAAGAGGAAACTCTTTCGTGGGCAGCCATTATCAAAAAAGGTAACACACCAAGTGCCCCTATTTCCTCGGTTATTTCAGCTACTCTTTCAGAAGAGAGATCCAGGGAGCAAAAAGCATACAATATTTGAGTAAGGGGCATCGCAAACACTCAAAATGATCTTGAAGAAGCAAAAGGTTTTCTTGAAAATACGCTTGGACATCACAATAGAGATTTAGATTCAGCATGGAGAACAACCCGAGATAATGCTACCCTCATCATCCGTTTTACATCCTTGGAGAGCCGTCGCGATGCTTTGCGCTGTAGAGCCAAGCTACGTGGTTCTCAGATATATATGGATGATGATCTTACGTACATACAGGTTGAGGAAAGGCGTAAGGCCTTCCAAGAAGCTAGAGCGACTGGCAGACGTGTTATCTACAGGGATGGTCGAATCCGATACATTGACAATGTGTCCAAGGATGCTAAGAAATAGGGAATTGGGGCACCCGGTATTGGGAGCATACTGGGGCCCCATCTACGCCGCTTGCAGATTGAAGTTTGGAATTGTAACGACATACACTCATCAGCCATTGCTGGTGATCTGCTTGACTTCATTGGTGAGAGAGATTTATTACTTTTCATGGAGACTCATGAGAGTCAGGAGAGAGGTTTACCGACTTTTCCAGGACTCGGTCTATCGACAAGAGATGAGATCTGCTAGTGGGAAGGTTCTGGTGGGGTCGCTATATAGAGAATCGCTGCATCCTATTTTTTAGTTCATCAACCATGATGAACACTCACGGTACATTTGGTTCCGCATTGACGGGAATAGCGTTGGTTCTGACAGAGACATCTTTGTTGCAACTTGTTATTTCCCTCCAGTATCTTCTTCCTTTGTAGAGGGTATTGGTTCACCCTACATTGATCTTTCTACAGATATTATCAGATATGCAGAGCGAGATTACAATTTTCTCACTGGTGACTTTAATGCCAGGATAGCTTCACGACAGACTGGTTTTTATGATTCTATGGACCAGCTTCGTATACGCGCCCTTGATGGAGATGACTTGTGTGTTACTAGGATTTTTGAAGACATTTTGCATCCCATTACCCCCTATGGAGAATACTTGCTGCAATTAGGTGAAGCTCATGAGTTGGCCATTCTTAATGGTTTAACTTGTTGGCCCGACTCGGGCAAATATACCTGCCATCCCCACAGTGGCGGCCATAGTGTTGTTGATTACCTTATGGGATCACCATCAACCATCTCACTATCCATGATTTTTGTATCTCCCTACCACTCTTTCTGATCATTCCTTCCTTTCCTTTAGTCTTGGTACTATTTCTTTGCCTCGACAATTCTCACCTCCACCTTTATCTCGTGCACCCAAATACATCTTTGACCATTCACTTGCACCTACCTATCAGCACTTGCTCTCCCGACTGCTCCACATTTTCCCACATCATAGCCCGCTTGAAGAGCAAGCTTCCTTCCTTACCACAGCACTCCATACGGCTGCCACTGCTTCCTTCCCTTCTAGACCCCATCATAACAAAAAGAACAACATGTTATCTTAGACCAGTGCGCCCACCTTGGTATGACGATGAGTGTCGTTCCCAGCATCACCTTGTCACACATGCTCGCATACACACCCCTCATCTCTTACAACCCATTCGTCGTTTCTTTACCCACTTACTTCGTCGTAAGAAACGGGCTTATGATAGTCTGGAAGAGCGACAACTTATTGGTCTTCTCTATAGTTCTTCCACAAGGGCATTTTGGCGTGAGTTCATTCCCCGTGCTCCACCTCCGCTCCTTAATGACTTGCGCATTTGGACTGAGTATGCCATTGCTTTATATACCATCGATACCGATACACCTATTTCCATTTCCCCTAGACCTCCTGAGTTTACCTTCTTCACTTCTGATATGGTCCACAATAAAGCCAGGGATATTGATGACCTTGATTCCGAGCTTTTAATCCATGCTGCGGATTTACTATCACCTCTCGTAGCCACTCTACTCAATCAAGCAGTTGTCTCCAGATTTCCCTCTTCTTGGTGCACCAACATCATCCATCCCATACACAAAAATGGTGATCCCAAGAATCCTAGTAACTATCGGACTCTTATGATTGGGCACGTTATCACGAAGCTATATGGCATTATTCTTCAGACAGCTATCAGTACTGAGTCAGAGATCAGGAGATTGCATGCTATGGGCCAGGCTGGATTTAGAGCTCACTATTCTACCACAAATCATATCTTTACTCTCAGAGCCATTATTGAGGAAGCTCGGCACTGGCGAGAGCGAGTCTATTGCTGCTTTGTTGACTTCAGGAAAGCCTTTGACTCCGTCCCACGCTCCTTACTCATCTAGCGGATACGAGACCTTGGTTTTTCTGATGACACAGTCCTAGCAGTGATGGCACTTTACGAGAGAGTATTGGGATGTTTCCGGAGTGACAAGGGTATCTCAAAGCAGATCATGAGCACTATTGGGGTGAAGCAAGGATGTTCCCTCTCCCCTACACTTTTTGGATTATATATTGATGAGTTGGAGAGAGTTATTGAGCAGTGCGGTGGTTCTGGTTGCAGACTTGGTGACATCTTGATCACTATTATTCTTTATGCAGATGATGTGGTTCTACTTTCACCTACTCGAGAGGGGTTACAGAGACAGATTGATGATCGTCTTCATGATTTTTGTTCCAGATGGGACCTAGGGTGAAGACCAAAGTGATGGTCTTCAACACTTCCAGGAGCTTTATGTTGAGACAGGAGCTCCTTTTTGACAGTCGGCCGTTAGAGATTGTTCCATCCTACACTTACTTGGGCACACTTTTTACTGGTCTTATATTTAGTATGAGACAATCAGCTTCTAGTAGACTTGGGAAAGGCCATGCTTCCCTTGCCCAAATGGAGAGATTTTGCTTCCGTAAGTCTATTCGAGATGCGTCGAGTAAGTGTCGGCTTTTTGACACCATCGTTTCTCCTACAACACTATATGCATCGGCTGCATGGTGTACGGGCCTCACTTCATCTGACTGGGCCAGTATCTCGTGATTACAGATCACTATGCTTTCACGCATGATCCGAGCTAAGCCTTCAGTACCACACCATATCATCCTTGCTGAGTTTGCGGTTCCGCCTATGTACCCATCTCATCACATATATTCAGCGCGTCAATGCGTTCCAGTCCTCTGAGCAGAGATATACTCAGGCTCCTCTCTTTTCATCTCAACGTCTTCACAGTCAGGGCTACCATGTGGCTTGGTTCTCTCAGGCCTCCAGACTTCTTAGCACACTCGGTATCTCTATCACTGCTCTTCGTTCTAGTACCCTACATCAGACGATTCATTTATAGAGCTTACCTTGAGCGAGCCTGGCATGGCCAGTTGGGTGTCAAATTCGACTTTTATCAACTTCATTTTTTGGAGACAGATGTGTCAGGGTCCCCACTTCTACCACTTTACCTACAATCTGGATTATCACACGGTCTCAGATTCATATTGGGTTAGCTCCATGTCTCTTCACACCAACTTGAGATTGAGATTGGTCGGTTTCAGGGTACTCCACGAGAGGACAAGATCTGCCAGCAGTGTTCGCTAGGTGCAGTAGAGACTGAGGAGCATTTTATTTTCATTTGCCCAGCTTATTATGAGATTCGTGGGAGATACTATTGCCTGTTCAGGGATACACCAGTTACACTGCGTTCACTTGTTACCTATGAAGATCCACGTTGTGTTGCACTTATGATCCGAGAGATGTTTCTATTACGACGGGATCTACAGCCTCGGCGTCAGATTGCTCGACATACAGCTTTAGATTACCTCCTTTTTCTCCAGACGACGTTCATGACCAGTCCCAGATTCAGATGATGATGACGAGGATGAGGACACGACTTCCCACAGAGATCAGAGACAGCGCACCTCCTAGCATAACCCAGCAGCTAGACCTCTTCGTCTGACCGGGAGGAGATTACCCTCTTACATTCGACATCGGCAGTATATCTCAGTCTCACTGCCCACTGCAGTTTGTATTACATCTTTTTTCAGTAGTAGCAACAGCAGTAGTAGCAGCATCACCTCCAGGACATGATCTACGGCTTGCTTCCATTATACATAGCCATTTCTGGCTTCATACCTGTTGGTTTAGTTAACTTTGGTATTTGTGTTTAGATTTACTATATATGCTTTTCTTTCAGTTTTGGAGACGTTTTTCATATGCTCCCAGATGGTCCACATACTTGATATGTACTTATTTGTCTTATATGCCTTTTGGCTTGGAAAAGACATTAATAAAGCTTTCTTTCTTTCTTTCTTTCTTTCTTTCTTTCTCTCTCTCTCTCTCTCTCTCTCTCTCTCTCTCTCTCTCTCTCTCTCTCTCTCGCTCTCTCTCTCTCTCTCTCTCAAAAATTGTAATTGGGCCCTTAGCTCATTTTCTTTTATATTCTTTTGTGGTTTGTGTATGCAATACAGATGATAGAGCAGTCCTCAACATAAGCAATTTTTACTAATCAACATTTCTGATGAGTACCTATTCCATTTATCATGCAATGTAGTATTCCAATAAACATAATCCATTTTACCACTGCAATCTAGATTGACAAGGACCTTTGTGTAGTCTAAATCATCTATGTCCTACTTTCATATCATATTATTTTCTTAGAAAGCAGCCAGCTCTCATGACAAGTAAACCATATGAAAATTAACAATTTATTATCAGTTCATAAACTTAAAGAGGATTGAACCCCATCAACACATGATAAATAAGTCAATCAGTCTGTTATGGTACAGGACTAACAGATTCCATTCTGAGCGACAAAAATGACCTCTGGGGTCTAGACATCTCCAAATACCCCAACAATCCTCCCAAACGGCTTTCTCAAGCAGTTTTGAGCTTAAAAATTGCACTCTCAAAGTAGTTTCCGATGCAGTAAGCGCACCTTCATGGCACCATTTGTCGCAATGGCGCTAAGTGATATTCCCGTTAAGAAGGTGCAAAGACAGCACAATGCAACAAGGATGAGACTCTGCCCAATACCAGCAATACCAACAATCCTGCAGCAAAGATAAGTTCATCAAAACCTAAAATTCAGAACAAGACTTGAATAGATTGCATATTCCATGAGATCAAATATACATTACCAATAATACAAATGCCAAATAGCCTGCTTATCATTTCTCAGTCGTACTTTTCAGCACTTCTTTACTTCCTCATAGACATCTCCCACGTGCCCCAATTTTTACTTGCTGGAATGAGAGATTGGAGTATGCCACTCTCCCCAGAACATTTATTACTATTTTTGGTCCCCATGACTTTGATTCGGATGAATGGGGTCGTTGGTGGCCAAGCCGTAACAGTGTAAATTGATGATGGCTCTACACACAACTTTATTAACTCTAATTTGTTGCAGAGGCTAAAGGTGGAAACAAAGCAAAGTGACCACCATTATGTTGTGAAGCTAGCTACGGGAGCGGAAAGCCAAGTATGGGACTGGATAGTCCCTCATATGCCGATTCAAATACAAGCCTATAACGACAATTTAGACTGTCATATTATGAATCTAGATAAGGTAGATGTGATACTTGGTAAGGAGTGGTTCTATTAGAGGAATGAGTCGTTAAAGAAAAACTATGTAGCTCACAATTTGTCGTTCTTGCATAACGGCTCACTCATTGAATTGAATGGAAATGTGGATATTTCTTCTCCTTATATGCTTTCTGCTTTAGAAACGATTGAATGCATGAATTTTGTGGCTTGTGATTCATACATGTGTTGATTGAAAGATTTCACTTATCATGAGGAATGCAATTTACAAAGTTATAACATGCAACTTGCATTAACAACCTGAAAGAAGAAAATTCATTGGAAGGTGAAACCTTTAGGAGACTTAGACAAGAGTTTAATGACGTATTCCCAAAAAAGGCTTCCTGAGGGTCTTTCCCCCTCTAGAGGAGTCGACCATGGTATTAAACTCCTTCTTGGTAGCTCGCCTATATCTTTGTTTTCCTATAGGATGAGTACTACCGAAGAGGATGAATTAAATACCATTATCCCTTACGTCGAATGGATGAACTAGTTGATCGATTACATGGTGCAAAGTAGTTCAACAAAATCGATTTGAGATCAGGGTATCATCATATTCGAATTAAAAGAGGATGCGGAAAAAACCGGGTTTAGGACTAGGATGGCCATTTTGAATTTCTGATTTTACCTTTTCGCTTAACAAATGCTACTGCAACTTTCTAGCAGATGATGAACGATCTTTTTCGTCCATATCTAGGAAAGTTTGTCATAGTTTACTTAGATGATATTATTATCTATAGCAAAACCTTAGAGGAGCATAATCGGACTGTCTTAAAGTTACTTAGACAGGAGAAACTCTTTGCCAAGGAATCCATATGGGTTGGAAATTGACCCTAATAAAGTCCGTCAAGTTCGTGAGTGGCCTATACCTCATCCATAAGGTCAAGTCCTTTTTGGGATTTACGAGGTATTTTCATAGATTTATCATGGGTTATGTGGTAATTGCATTACCCTTGACAAACGTCCTCAAAGAGGCAAAAAGAACTAGCCGACACAATAAATACAGTCCTCCGGTTACTTG
The DNA here is from genome assembly GCA_029204225.1 of Diphasiastrum complanatum. Taxonomy (NCBI): domain Eukaryota; kingdom Viridiplantae; phylum Streptophyta; class Lycopodiopsida; order Lycopodiales; family Lycopodiaceae; genus Diphasiastrum; species Diphasiastrum complanatum. Next base: position 50,547,039 of record CM055099.1, read on the forward strand.
GATTGAAGAGATTAATCAGAGTTTTGAGAACCTCAAATACTATGTGTCTACAGCGCCTATCATACACATAGGGAATCCTAACAAGTCGTATGTGCTTGAATCGGATGCCAATGACTATGCCATAGGTGCAGTCCTATATCAGGATGGTAGACCGGTTGCTTTTGCAAGCAAAAAGTTAGATCCTACTCAAAGGCGGTATTCCACCTATGATAAGGAACTTTTTGTAGTTATTCATGCTTTGAAAATTTGGAGACATTCATTATATGGATCCAAATTCACCATAGTAACTGACCATCAAGCGCTAAAGTACACTAACAATGTAGCTGACCTTAGGGGTCGTAAAACCAGATGGTCACAAATGCTCCAAGAATTATGTGATGGGAGTTCATTCTCTCTGAAGTACGGTTTTCAGCCTAGAGCTTCAATCTTTGTTGGCCTCAGAAGCCTCAAGGTTAAAGCAGCGGTGAATTTTCAGCATGATATGCAAGAAATGCTGCTTGTTGCTCGTGATAACATAGAAACGGCTCAGGAGCCCAATAATACGCTAATCAGAAGCGACAACCTAGGGTCTATGTGGAAGGAGATTGGGTGTATCTTAAGGTCCCAAAAGACTGGAAAATGTCCTAAGTTATCCCTCGATATTCTGGGCCTTAATCAGAATGCCTATCAACTAGACCTTCCGCAAGGAATCAGGGTTCACCCAGTTTTCCACATTAGTCGTTTAAAGGAACGACTTGGTGGAAAGAATGAATTGATTCTATGGGATAAGCTAGTCAGCTTGAGGACCTGACATCCTTTGTACCTTCTGAACCACAGGCCATTGTTGATGTACGTCAACGTGGGCTCAAAAACCAGCAAGTAACTAAGTACTTGGTTCGTTGGAAAGGAAGCTCCGAAGACGAGGACACTTGGGAAAAGAAGCAAGACCTTAGACTAAGATTCCCAGATTTCCTTCCTTAGAAGAGAAGTCTTTTAAGGGGGAGAGAATGTTAGGGACCCAACTCCCTTGGGTCCCTAACCCAACTTGAAACTGAACGTCGACTGGGCCTGTTGACTTGACCAACTTGTGGACCTGCATGGTTGCACGTGTTGAGATCTAGGATGTGCACTTGGCTTGGAGACTCCTACCTTGGAGGTATACAAGGTAGGAGGTCTCACTTTACCATTCATTCTATCTACCTAGGAGAACGTGGATGGTGAGTGCTTGTGCACAGCCAGGATGTAAGCCTCTAGCAGTGGTATGGGACGCTGTTAGGGTTGGAGGTCGGATCTCGCTTGTTACAGGTCATAGGCCAGGGCACAGAGAGTGGATCTAAATTGGATCCTATGGCGGGGTGGATCATGTGACGTTCAATTCCTTGTGGGTATTAGGCACCTGGCGGTTTGCAGTAAAGTAGGCCGTAACACAAGTCCAGGCATGAGAGGGTATATTGTTGATTTGTTGATTTCTGGAAGGCATTTGACCTGATCCTAAGACACACCTACTTAGACAAAGATTGAGTGAGCTTGGGTTCTCACTTGACACCATACAAGTAGATGAGAGATTCTCCCAATTGGTTAGGAGTACTATTGGAGTAAAGCAAGGTTGCTCCCTCTCCCCCACACTCTTTGGATTATATATTGACTTGCTAGAGCATGTCAATGACCAGGTTGGTGGTATTGGACGTAGACATGGTGACATTCTTATTCCACTTTATTATATGTGGATGATGTGGCATTGATCTCACCTACAATGGAGGGGTTACAAATACATTTGGATAGACTACACTCATTTGGGGACGGATGGGGTCTTGACTGTGAGCACTAGAGAGACTCAAACCATGATTTTTAACACCTCTAGGGCCTATATGCAGCGATAGATTTTTACTTTAGATGGTTAGCCATTGGATATCATATTTTCGCACATATTTAAGCACACATCTTCACAAGTCCCACCTTTAGCATGAGACAGGTTGCTACTACTAGGTGGAGGAAGGGTCATGAGTCCTTGGTTAGTCTTTAGCACATTTGCTTCCTTGGTTAGTCTTTAGCACATTTGCTTCTGGAAGTATCTTCGGATGATTTGAGTAAGCGCAGACTATTCGACCTCATAGTCTCACCTACTGCTATGTATGCCACATAGGTTTCATGTATAGGGATTCCAAAGTTAGACCGGGCCAATATTTCTCGTTTGCAAACCACTATGCTTTCATGTATCTAAGCCCTCCGTCCCATATCAAATCATCCTTGCCGAGTTTGCAGTCATACCACTTTAGATTGAGGCTATTGGGTCTTCTTGATGAATCAGTATGGAGATTTAGACTCCCAGTCTCAAATTTTCTCAAGGAGACGCTCCAGAGCAAACATTGAGAGTGAGATATTATTTGACGACGACACATATATCCCATCATGTGTCCAAGCATAGTGATCGAAGGCAACGTGCTAAATCTCTTAGTGAGGTGTAATTCATTCATAGATTCACAAGACTCAAGTTTGAGTGAATAAATTTTTGCTAAACCCAAACTCGTGGGACGTACTGCCATACATCATTTTTTACTGTATCCATTCAAATAGTAAAGTTGTACCCAGCTCTTACGACTTGGAGTGATATTTCCAAATTCAAGTTCAAATATCCAATCCTCGTGCTTTCTCATAAACTGTTCATGCATAAAAAACTAAGGACAATTATAAAAAGACAAATCTACTATCAAGTGGATACAGTCTGTTCTAGAGAATCAATTGTTCCAAGGGTCATGACAACAAGTCCCATTCTAGCCAATAGCTACATTTATATTTATGTTCATTGAGAATAGTTCAAATTTAGAATCTTTGCCTTGCTAATTTTTTCTTCTCATTAATCAATAAGCAAGATACCTTACTTTCTGTTGTCTCCTAGGGTTTATTCTACTAAAGTGTCACCACTATGGAGTACAACTACCTTGAAAGGTCTTGTTCATCAGAAATCCTATATATATATATATATATATATATATATATATATATATATATATATATATATCATAGTGGCACGTGGTACCGCCGGTACCATAATGGTGGTACCGCCAGTATGGTACCGCCCTGGGATCCGCGGTACCAGGGCGGTACCATTTTTTTAAATTTTTTTAAAGTATTTTTTATAATTAATAATTGCCTTTTATATAGTAAAATAGGCTTTAAAAAATGGAGAAATTAGGGTTTTGGGTGTAAAAAAAAGGGTACAGTACATGGTGCAGGGGACAGGTGCAACAGCACATGGGCACTGTGGGTGAGCAGACCATGGGGCCAATGGGAGAGCAGCACAGGGGGTGAGCAACACATGGGGCAGGTACAGAGGCACATAGAGGGATGATGGGGATGCACATGGCCGATCAGGCTGTGGGGATAAATAGGCACTCACAATGCCATTGTGAGAGGCATTTTCAAAGGCTGTGAGAGAGCCAGTGATAGCCAGTGAGAGAGCCAGAGAGAGCCAGTGACAGGCTATTTGAGAACCAGGGGGCACAACGAAAGACATCGGAAGCAAGAGGCAGACATTGCAGAGATGCAGCGACAGACTCGGCAGAGACACCCGAGCTGTAGATCCTCGCCCCCGTTGTGGCCCCTGCCCCCGCTGTCGAGCTGGATTTGGATGAGCAGATCGGAATGAACTTCACACGACGGCAGCTCATCATGGTCAGGGAAAGGGCGGCCAGACGTCGGGCTAACCAGGAGGCAGAGCGAGAGCGACAGAACAATGCACATGACGAGGGCGAGGAGTCGGTGGAGGATCCGTAGAAATGTTTAGAATAGATAAAGTCCAGCCGTATGTGGCAAACTGTTGCTATGTAATTTTCGGCAGTTTAGGGTGCGGCAAATAACTGGATAGTTGTATAAAAAAAAGACCCAGCCATACATGGCAGGATGCGTAATGTTATTTTGATACAACGGCTGAATCAATATACAGTGTGTTTTTTGTGCAACGCATGCCTGGTGCTGTGAAATGCAATCTCTGTATTTTTTTAAATGCAATGTAATGTATGTGTTTATAATCGTCACAGGTTTAGGGTTTAGGGGTGATTGCTCTGCTCATGATCGTTTGGAGTGCATGTGCTATCAGTTTGTTGTGGCATCAATGATCAGTATGTAGGTGCATATATGTGAAGCGATCATTCTCTTCAATCGAAATTAATTGAAAATACGATTCACACGCACATAGAATTTGAGATAAAATTGAAAATACAGAATCACATGTACAGGGCGACACACGCTTTTTTAGTATTTTTTAAATTTTTTTTTTTATAATTAATAATTGCCTTTTATATAGTAAAATAGGCTTTAAAAAATGGAAAAAAAGGGTTTTGGGTGTAAAAAAAGAGGGGACAGTACAGGGGGCAGGGGACATGTGCAACAGCACATGGGCACTGTGGGTGAGTAGACCATGGGGCCAATGGGAGAGCAGCATAGGGGGGGAGCAACACATGGGGGTAGGTACAGAGGCACATGGAGGGATGATGGGGATGCAAATGGTCGATTGGGCTGTGGGGATAAATAGGCACTCACAACGCCATTGTGAGAGGCATTTTCAGAGGCTGTGAGAGAGCCAGTGATAGCCAGTGAGAGAGCCAGAGAGAGCCAGTGACAGGCTGTGAGAGGCTGTTTGAGAACCAGGGTGCTGTGAGAGGCTGTTCGAAGACCAGGGTGTTGTGAGGAGAAAGTCGATCGAGATGGCAGAGCGCATACCACCGAAGCCCGAGGGCGAAGCCAGGAGGAAGCTCGAGGAAGATATCCGAAGGCACAACGAAAGACATCGGAAGCAAGAGGCAGACTTCGCGGAGATGTGGCGACAGGCTCGGCTGAGAAATCCGGAGCCGGAGCACCCCGATGTTGAGCTGGATTTGGATGAGCAGATTGGAATGAACTTCACACAAAGGTAGCTTATCATGGTCAGGGAAAGGGCGGCCAGACGTCGAGCTAACCAGGAGGTAGAGCGAGAGCGACAGAACAATGCACCTGACGAGGGCGAGGAGTCGGTGGAGGATCCGTAGGAATGTTTAGAATAGATAAGCTCCAGCCGTATGTGGCGGACTGTTGCTATGTAATTTTCGGCAGTTTAGGGTGCGGCAAATAACTAGATAGTTGTATAAAAACAAGGCCCAGCCATATATGGCGGGATACGTAATGTTATTTTGATACAATGGCTGAATCAATATATAGTGTTTTTTGTGCAACACGCGCCTGGTGCTATGAAATGCAATCTCTGTATTTTTTTAAATGCAATGTAATGTATGTGTTTATGAAATGTCGTCACGGGTTTAGGGTTTAGGGGTAATGGCTCTACTCATGATCGTTTGGAGTGCATGTGCTATCAGTTTGCTGTGGCATCAATGATCAGTTTGTAGGTGTATTTCTGTGAAGCTATCAATTTCTTGAATTGAAATTAATTGAAAATACGATTCACACACGCACATAGAATTTGAGTAAAATTGAAATTACAGCATCACATATACAGAGCGACACACGCACAATGTGCAGCAAATAAAGTACGCCAAACACTGAATATAATGTGAAAAATGGTCTAAATACAATGGTCGACCGTCTGCTAGAAACAAACTACTGAAAATAAAATAACAGAGCCACAATCAATGCTCTGGCTCTGACTCAGACGAATGCTCCGGAGACAACTCAGGGCCCCGAGCTGACTCTCGCAGCCGATATCTGTGCCTGTCTGGAACTGGCATGGGCTGTGTATCCAAGGAGGAGGACTCGTCACTAGCATCATCCCAATCTGCCTCCGCATCAGCCCCCAAGCAAGCCAAACCAACAACACCTGCTCCAACTGGCTGTAATACTGCACCTCTACCTGTACCTGGAGCCCTGCGAGGTCGTCCTCTCCTCCTTGGCAGTTTCTGTGCTTTGCCTTTCTTGTTCGGTGCAGCATTGGGCCTTCCTGGTCTCTTGCGGACGAGATGAGCTGTCAATGCCTCATCACCCCCATGCAAATCACCTGGCTGGCTAGGCTAGGCCCAAATTGAGGCCGGCGGATAGGGAAGCCAAAGAGGGGACTCCCTGTGCAGCTGAGTGAGGAGGATGAGCCCATGGGGCTGCTGCAGGTGGAGGAACTGGCTGTCCATGAGGCAAGTACAACGGTGATATGTACTGAAAGGGGCGTTGTGGTGGCGGTGCAGCAGCATAAGTTGGGTGCACTGGAGGGGAAACATCTGGCATGGGATACGAAAACTGCTGGCTAGGAACGTCATCCGGATGGGAAGGGAGGGAGGAAGGGATCTCCTCAACATCCTCGAAGGCCTCGTCAGTAGCATCCTGGGCCTGCTCGGGTGGCGGAGAGTCGACGAGAAAATCGTAAACTGGGGGCGTGCGAGCAACAGGACGTGGTGGTGGAACCGCAGTGGCAACTGGCGGACGCGAGAAGACGGGATCAACCGGAATGGGTGCAGATGGGGGTGCGTGTGGCGGAACTGTCTGAGGGGGATGAGGGGCAATGGGACGGGACGAGGATGCACTCCCTCTCCCCGTGCGTGCCAGCCAAGCAGGCAGCAACTCTGGGTCAGCCACAAAAGGAGCGGTGCAACACCGGAGAACGCCCTCCGCAATGGTGTTCTCCCCCGCCACAAGACGTGGCCTGTAGGTGTCCACTAGTCGCTGCCTGTCGGGGACGGACATGCTGCCACAAGGGGCAGCATTTAAGATGCCACCATTTTTGGCTCGTGCACCGAGTAGGTGGCCTTTAAGGCAAGTGAGGGACGCAGCAAATTCGACTAGGCAGTATCGGCAACGCACGACCTTCTGACCGGTCTTGTTGGTCTTGTCGGCAACCCGCCTGACAACGTCCACCTCGTCCCACAGACCGGAAAGGTCGGACTACACCATTGTGACGGAGAAAACTAGGGAAAAAATGCAGATGAAGCTAAAGCTGGAAGGATGGAAAGCTGGAAAAAAAACAGCAGGGTTCACTGTTGAAGAGACGCTGAAAATGGGCGAAGGCAGGGCGAAGCAAATCGAATGCAAGGCAGGGCGTTGCGTGGGCGAAGGGCAACGCAAGGCAGCGAAGGCAGGCAGAGAGGGCGCAAAAGAGAGGATGAGAGGGGGGCGGGTAGATTTAGGTCAAAAAAAATTAAAAAAAATATTATTATATTGTGGTACCACGGCACCATATGGTACCGCGGTACCAGTATGGTCCCGCGGTACCGGGATCCGAGGTACCTAGTACCGCGGGACCTATGATATATATAGAGAGAGTAAGCTATCGTCATTGTGGATCTTAGAGTAATGATTGTAGTGTTAATGCTTAGGGTTAATGGATGTTAGAGTTAGATCTGGATCTTCCATTCATGTCGAAATCTGAAATATGCTATCACTCTCATGGGAACGAATTTACGCGTGACAACTAACTTCATCTCCTTGATGCTAGATTGATTAGATCTTGGATTAAGGATAGGCAAGGAAAGAAATTCACTACGTATATATCATAGGTCCCGCGGTACTGGGTACCGTGAATCCCGGTACCGCAGGACCATACTGGTACCGCAGTACCATATCGGTCCCGCGGTACCCAAAAAAAATAAAAAATAAAAATTTCACGAAAATAACACGAGAAAAAAATTTTAAATTTTTATTTATTTTTTAATTATGATATCGCCCTGGTACCACGGATTTAAGGGCGGTACCGTACTAGCGGTACCACCATTATGGTACCGGTGGTACCATAATGGCGGTACCACAAGGAACTATGATATATATATATATATAAGGAAGCGGACCCTAGACGTGGACGCGCGTCCGCGTCCGCGTCTGCGTCTGGACGCGGACGCGTCAGGGGTGTGTCCGTGTCCGGACGCATCCGGTTTTTCAAAAAAAAAAAAAAAATACAAGCACCTGCCCACGCTGTCCCACAGCCCAAAAGCGAAATAAAAGCAATTTATGGCCCCTGTTTTTCCCCCGGAATTAATTATCAGAGGGTGTCTGGCACCCACCTACCCCCTCCTGTTAAAAAATAAGAAAACGGTACCCAAAAAAATTTGCAACAAACCTAACCACTGCCCATGCCTCCCATAACTGAGATATTACCAAACGATGACTAATGAGCAGTTCATAAATTATTACGAACCTTCATTGGGAACTAAGCTCCAAAAAAGCGGCAAAGAAAGGTCTAAAAGTGGTTTGGAGTGAAGATGATGGTTTGTATGGCAAAGATATTACTGATTTAGGGTTTAGGGTGCATCAGTGACTGTCTCAAAGAAGTGAATGCTCACCAGAGGATTTGGGAGAGGTGAACGCTCACCAGAAGAGTGACAAGCTCTCAGGACCAGAAGTCTCTGGGGGAAATCAATGCTCACCAGAAGAGTGACAAGCTCTCAAGACAAGAAACCACAAGACCTACACACTACTATGTCTTATAACTGCATGGTGCTGACATGTACATATCTAATGGACATCCTTGACTGCAGCTTACACAAATGTCTTGGGAGATGTTTTGACAAAGGGATGATGTGCCATTACCAAGATTATTGGAGTACCTGTAGCTTCCAGCCTTGCAGGTCTGAGGGCTGCAAAGTCCAGGAGCAACAGTAATTGGGAGAGAAGCAAGATAACCTGATCCCCAGCAAAGGGGCAGAAAACTCAATGCAGCTATACCACAAGTGAAGTAATCTCCAGCAACTAGATATATAAATGACAGATTTTTTGGTACAGAAGTGGCTGTGGGAAGACTAAGCCCCCAGCAGACTGGTGTATGGTTGTCAACTTGCAGGCCAAATTCATGAAACTTCCCTCCTACCAAAGAGGAAGAGACGATGAGATCGGTTCCCCCCCGGATGAACTTCAACAGCTTACTAATTACTTATGCAAAACTGTGTCATTCACTACTGAAAACCACAAAACCTACACACTACTGTGTCTCGGTTGATGAGATCGGTTTCTCCCCGGATGAACTTCAACAGCTTACTAATTACTTATGGCACTACTTCAACACGCTACAAAAACGCTGTCGAAATTCCAAATGTTTTCAGGTCCCGTCCCTCGCGAAGTGTCCTTGAAGCCCTGTTCAACGTCGAACTTCGGATGAACGTTCTGGGTTCTTCGTCGGTCCTTTCCTCGTCTTGTCTGTTCCGAAAGGTTCCTATCGAGGTTGTCCGCTGGCCGAAACAGACGATACCTGAAACGGATCCTGTTTGGAGAAACAGGACCGTCGGACGGAGAGTTGCAAAACTAGTCCATTTCGACTGACCTAATTGTGTTTCTGTCCCGTCGAACGGCCATTTTGACCGGACGATACCCGAATCGAGCCAGGCTCGGTCCCTTGGGTTCGTACCCGCTTCATGAACCAGTGGACTATATTCCTGGACCATTAATACATTCTACGTAGGTTTAAGTGTATGCTACACAAGTGCAGCTTTGATGTTGAATCTGCACATACCTGTGGTGCAATGCCTATGACACAATGAGGACGTGGGGTGGGGTTGATGATGTTTATGGATGTGGCTATGATGATTATGGTTGTGGCTTGTTTTGATGGTTATGGTTGAGGGGTTGTGGGTTTATGATGATCTGTTAGGGTTTATGGTGTTATGTTGACTGTGCCATTTGTTAGGGTGTCGGGTTTAGCGTGTTATGTTAAATGGTTGAACATGATGCATATGTTATGAGAGAGATACAGATGAGCTGGTCTCTCTCTCTCTCTCTCTCTCTCTCTCTCTCTCTCTCTCTCTCTCTCATCTTGCACGGAGCAAACCATTTCTGACTAACCATTCAAATTTCACAGAGCTAACCATTTGTAAGCAACCACGATAAATTAGCCATGACACTAATAGACTGTAAAAAATATATATACATCTCATCAGATGCCACTGTACATGATGCTAAAATGTGTATCAGGATCTACAAGTCTGTGCTAAGAAAATCATCCCTCTGCGTGCCAGATGCATTTGCAGGGGTGTCAAATACAAAGTCCGGCTGGGAGTCTGGGGGCATCTGGGACTCCTCTAAGTTTGGGCCAACGCCTGCCAAGAGACGACTAGAAAAATCATCAGTACGTCCCCTCTTGGCTGGCCTGCCTCTGGGTCTGCCGGAAGGAACCCTCTGTGGTACACTCCTGCCTGGGGGTCTCTGTTACAAGCTCGTAACCAGTGCTGAACACAGATAGGACAGATACCACAGTCAGGGTCGTGTCCAGCGTACATGACCAACAGGGCAAGACAGTGTGAGTAGTGTGCCCTTGCACGGTCCATAGCCATGGCGGGCCTAAAAAGACAGAATCCGAACCAGAATTCAGGGGTAGTTCCATCGCTGCAAAATCAGATAATTACTTCTGATTTTTTAGTGTAAAACACTGTTATCTGAGCGGAATTTCAAGGGAAAAAGATGGGCAGATCCATCGCTGTATAGACAGCCCTCAACTCTGAAATTTGTATGAAGTTTTGAGTAGATTAGAGCAAGTTCTAATCTGAATTAGTGTAGCAGGGTCAGCGCTGGACAGGGAGGAGAAAAGGTGAAAATTCATCCCTGTTTGTTGAGAATTCTCAGGAGTTTGAGCTTCAAACTTACTTGCTACAGACCAGCGACCTACAGGCTTGGGTCAAATCGGAGATTTGAGGTGATTTTAGAGCTGTAAATTGGACAAATCGGGCCGGACAGGTTGTTGTCCAACCAGCGAGGGCAGGGACTTCAAAAATTCCGGATTTCTTTTTGTAAATTTCCCGTTTTTACTCGGTTTGTTGGAGCCCCACACCTGAAATCAGATCAGTTAGCTACTCAACTCAAGAACCGGGAAATTTGGCACCGTTTTGAAGCTTCAAACTGGCATTTTCCGGGACAGCAGGTCTGAAATCTTGGGTAAAAGAGCTGAGAGGGTTCCTCTTCATTCTTTCTTTGGAAGTACAGTCCTCAAAAACAGCTAAGTCATCTTTCCTTTCCCTTGTACAGTTGTAAATTAGTCTTTTAGACTTTTTTTTTCCTTCAGAGGTTAAGGTAGCTCTCTTTCAGTTCCGAAGATGACCACTCCTCAGGGACCTGATCAACCCCCGGAGAGAGGCTTCAACGAACTTGAAACAGAAGCCTTGGCTTATAGAAAAGGGAAGGAACCGGCAGCTTCCGAGATCAAAGTGTATCATGAAGATCATGAACACTGTTGCCAGCTGACCTCTGCAATGCTAGCGAGACCCTTCAGCTTTGGGCCGCATGACCTAGTACGTATGCATGGGAAAGTTGGTAACCAGTCAGTAAGAGTTATGGTTGATGATGGGGCAACCCATAATTTCATCAACTACACCCTGGTTAAAAAGCTTAAACTACCAGAAGTACCTAGTCAGCATAGGTACATAATTTCATTAGCCAAGGGTGAAGATTAAAAAATATGGGAAACTATGGTAAGTAATTTGAATCTTGGTATTCAGGGGTACCAAGATGAAATAAACTTTTAGATAATGCACCTGGATCGTACAGATATTGTTCTCGGGAGAGATTGGCTCTACAGTTTAGGACCTTCCCTCCACAGAAACTATCAGGAGAACACCCTCAGCTTTTAGCATAAAGGCCGAGAGATCCAGTTGCATGGGGAGCATGATGTTCCCAACAGTCCTATGGTCTGCAGTTCAGAGCTCTGTCAGCTAATCGGAGACAAAGACCATCAGGTATTCTTATGTGACTTTCAGTTTATTCCTGAAGTTTCTATTTCCAGTTCTATTCAACAGGAAATCAGTAAATTAGAAACTTTATTGTCTAAATTTAAAGATGTTTTTCCTGAAGATTTACCACATGGTTTACCACATAGCAGAGACGTAGATCATGTAATAAACCTAGTACCAGGTACAGCACCTGTTTCTCAACCTCCGTATCGGGTCAGCCGAACAGAGGATGAAGAAATAACTAGGCAGTTAACAGATTATCTTGGGAAAGGCCAAATTCAGACCAGTAGTTCACCATGGGCCTCACTAGTCCTATTGGTGAAAAAGAAAGAGACTATGCGTCTTTGCGTAGATTACAGAGCCCTCAATAAAGTCACAATTAAGAATAAATACCCTATGCCTCGGGTAAACGAGTTGTTTGACCAACTCGACGGGGCTAATTTTTTCAGCAAAATAGACTTCAGATCGGGATATCATCAAGTCCGTATAAAATCGGAAGATGTCTCGAAAACAGCTTTTAGGACTCGTCACGGTCATTATGAGTTTAAGGTGATGCCATTTGGGCTCACAAATGCTCCAGCTACCTTTATGACCTTGATGAACAGTGTCCTCAGACCATACTTGGGTAAGTTTGTAGTCGTATTTTTAGATGACATCCTCGTTTACAGCAAAACGAGGAAGGAGCATCTAAAACACCTTAGAAAGGTGTTTCGACTGCTCAGAAAGCATAAGCTCTATGCTAAACAATCCAAGTGTGAATTCTTCGTTGAAGAAGTAGCATATTTGGGTCACATTATCTCTTCAGATGGGATTAAGATGGACCCAAATAAGGTTAAAGCCATACTCAGTTGGCTGAGACCTCAGAATATTTTGGAACTTCAGATCTTTCTTGGTCTGGCGGGATATTACAGACGATTTGTCAAGGAATATGCTTAGATAGCAGTTCCTATGACAAATCTCCTTAAGGGGAAGGGAAAGGAGTTCATTTGGGAGTCCGCACAGCAGGAGAGCTTTGATGCTCTCAAAACAGCCTTAGCTACAGCACCATTTTTAAAAGTCGTCGACCCCAATCAGCCATTTGTGGTCGAAACAGATGCTAGCGACTTTGTAGTAGGTGCTGTGCTAACTCAGGGTGGACGACCAGTTGCGTTCGAGAGTAAAAAACTCGAGCCAGCTCAGACTAGGTACAGTGCCTATGAAAAGGAACTCTTTTCTAATAGTCCATGCCCTTAAGACTTGGAGGCATTATTTGTATGGTGCCAACTTTGAAGTCCTGACAGACCATGAGAGTCTCAGACCTTTGCAATCAACCTGAGCTTAGAGGTCGGAAAGCTCGTTGGGCAGAGTTGATGCAAGAGTTTGACATGTCTATCAGATATTGACGTGGAAAATTCAATACAGTAGCAGATGCCCTTAGCAGAATGCCTATGATAAATGAGTTGAGTTTTACTCAGATCCGTAATGAGTTACTCGAGTCCTTGAGAGGGAAATGCCAGCATGATGCATTCTTCTCTACTATCTGGAACTCAGTCCAGAACAGACAGTTACAGACTCTTGAACCAGTTCCCGGGGCTGGTGCCAGTTCATCCAAGAATACGGCAGCTTCCGTTGAGGATGATGATGAGTCCGAGTACACGTCATCAGATGACGTTGAGGATTCTGAGCCTGTATTACCCAAGCAAACCCCAGTGGTTGAGGGTCAGTTGACTCAAGGATTCAAATGGAAACAGTATTCCATTCAGGATGAGTACTTGCTCTATAGAGATAGAGTATGTGTCCCCAATTCAGAGGATTATAGGCAGTAGGTCCTATATGAATGTCATGACAATCCTAGTGCGGGACACCCAGGCATACAGAAGACCTATGAGCTTCTTCGTAGGCAATTTTTCTGGCCTAGTATGAAAAAGGACGTCCACCAGTATGTAGCCAGTTGCCAGAAATGTCAAGTAAATAAAGCAGAGCGTTTAAAGGCAGGAGGGTTGTTGCATCCCTTAGAAATACCAGCTGGTAAATGGGAGAGTATCTCCATGGATTTTATAGTAGGCTTGCCTAAAACCCAAAAGGGTAATGATGCTATATGGGTCACAGTTGACCGTCTGACCAAAATGGCTCATTTCATTCCGACCAAAACAACCATTAGAGCTCTAGAGTTAGCGAGGTTGTTTGTAGACGGGCTATTTAAATTGTACGGTCTACCTTCCGGCATAGTCAGCGACCAGGACAATAAGTTTACTGGAAATTTTTGGAGGGCAGTATTCCATCATCTCCATACTAAACTTAATATGAGTACCACCGACCATCCACAGACGGACGGTCAAACAGAAAGGGTAAATCAAGTGCTGGAGGATATGCTTCGTGCATACGTCAGCAAGAAGCAGACTAATTGGGAGGAGTATCTCTCGATATTAGAGTTTGCTTATAACAGTACCAAACATTCAGCTACGAGATACAGCCCATTTATGCTGATGTACGGTTTTCAGCCACGCTCACCCACAGCTGTAGGGTTTAAACAAGAAAAAGTTGAAGCAGCCAGAAACTTTTTAGAGGACCTAAGCCAGATGATAGAACATGCTAAGCGTAGCATTAGGTAGTCCCAGGATCGAGCCAGGCATTATGCAGATCCACACAGATGGGATGTGCAGTTCTCCACTGGTGAGAAAGTCTACTTGAGAGTCCCAGTTGACTCTAAAACCCTCAAATCAGGAGTGTGTGCTAAGTTGTCTCCAAGGTATTGTGGTCCCTTTACCATCAGTAGGAGACTAGGCGAGGTCACCTATGAACTAGAACTCCCACACAACAGTACGGTTTCTTTCATGTAAGTCAGTTACGAAAAGCCTTAACCAGATCAGACAATCGGGTAGGGGACAGTGTTCTAGTTCTCCCATTGGATCCTCAGCAACCTCCACATGAACCAGAGGAGATTCTTGATAGTAGAGAGACGCAGACTCGTCATACTCTATACCGAGAATATCTGGTTAAGTGGAATGATCAGCCTGTTGAGAATGCCACTTGGGAAAGAGGCAGCGTCCTTCGCAAGATTTTTCCAGACTTTGTCTTAGAGGACCAAGACGGTTCTTAAGGGGGAGGAGTGTTACGAGCTCGTAACCAGTGCTGAACCCTAGAGAACACAGATAGGTCAGATACCACAGTCAGGGTCGTGTCCAGCATACATGACCAACAGGGCAAGACAATGTGAGTAGTGTGCCCCAGCCATGGCGGGCCTAACACAGCCTAGAAACCCTGTCAGCAGGATAGGGCCCACAGTTGGGACCCGACGTGCAGTCGGCCACGTCAGTGCCACGTGGTCGACACTTGGCAGTAGCATGCTACCAGTCCTCACACTGGGCTAGGAGGGGCTTATTCTATATCAGGGAGTAGGCAAGGTTGGGTGGATCAGTTAGTGTTTGCCCTACTGTGGTGTTAGGATCTATTACAATCTCCCTCTGCCACGGGGGGGACTCTTGGAAGAACTGCCTGCCTGTGATGCTCTGAGTCGTCTCTGCGCTATCTGTCTCTAGGCAGCAGCCTCTGTTTTCCTCGCAAACTCTGACCAGCCATCATCTGAAAGGGGGCGTGAAGCGGGAGTACTGGGTGGGGCACGTGAACCATCCCCTGCAAGGTCGACCGTCTCGTCTGAATCATATGTGGGCTCATCATCAGAGGAGGGCAATGGAACGTTAGCAGGGAGGGGAGTGGTCTCATCGGCATCGGCATCATCCTCGGGATCACCCCGCAGAGCACGCCGAGCGGCATCGTCTGGATCAACCTCTGGCTCTGCCTCATGATCGGCCGTTGCAACCAGGCACTCATCAGGATTGACCTGCACAAGTCAATCATTTGTGAGAATAGCCGAAGCAACCGTGAGGCCATTAAACTGAATGTCTTAAACTAATACGAAAGCAAACGATAGAGCATAGACATATACCTGCAAGAGTAGGGCGCGTGCGCCTCCTGCCCTCATGCTCTCCGTGATGCGTCGAACCACCTTGGTGTTGGTGTTGCAGTACACCAAGTCATTGCATCGCTCCGTCGTCAGACGGTTCCGCCTGTTCGTGTGAACAAGGCTGCTGACCAGTTCTGCTCGCACACGCAAGCAGAACAGTCCCGCATTAATTGGCAACCACTCGAGTGAGTACCGACCTTGTAGAGAAAATGCGAAAACTGGTTTGATGAATGAGATTACACAACATACCTGTGAAAGAACTCGGAGCGTGAGCGTCCTCAGGTTTGGCTGTCCAGCGCCGTAGCTCTCCCACCATGATACAGGCAAGAGCCTATTCTCTCGGACACATGCAAGGTCCTCGCCGAACAGCCCTAGAGAGTGCCTGCAGTTGATCAGCGATGTGCATGAGTACATCTTGAGCCCGCGCAGGGAAATTGAACGAACGACAGCGTACGTAGAGCAAGAGTTTACCTGTAACTGAGCCTCTACACCTCGAGCCTGCTGCGGATACCAGTGTCGCTGCTGAGGAGGCGGATGTATGCGAACCAGTCCGCACGCAGCTCTGCATCGTCGTACTGCCTCTCGCTCTGAAACAGCAGATGCAGTATGTGGGCCACATTGTGAATGGGCCGGTCAAACTTATCCCATCGTCGCTGCCACAGCGCCTGATAGGCTCCAACCTGTGGACCAAACCACGTGGAGGCAACAGTTACATACCATTGTATTGCGGCAGCAAGACGAAATAGAGTGCCCAATGGAAGTAAGGACGGTGAGACGGAAAAAAGTTATACCTGGCAGGGTCCAGCTCAAAACGCTGGAGAGACTCGCCTATGCGGTCCATGAACTCATAAATGAGGCCCATCGTGCACCCCTCGCGATCAACGAGCCTCAGAACAGAGTAGATGGGGCGCATGACGTCCATCAGCTACTACATATCCACCCAAAAAGGCTCCATGAAGAGGATGTCGTGGAAGGCCAAGCCCTCTGGGGTCGTGGACAGGTCCATGGCGGTGAACTCTGCCGAAGTAGCCATGTGCCGCAAATCACCCTTGAGCTTGTGTAGCCGCTCAAGGATGATGAACTGGTAGGCGAAGCAGGTGCGAGCGGGCTTCTTCAAGTCGAGCCTGCATTGACAAACGGAATGAGAGGCACACATGAAACGAGCAAAAAAAAAGAAGCATCTTGAACGAGCCAAAAAATAAATACCATATTACCTACTGAATGTGCAGAAAAGGGCAGTCATGCGGCGCTTGCGTGTGACGAAGTCCACAACCGCAAGTGCCCTCGTGAGAATCTCACTGACCCAAGGCAAGCGCCCGATGGAATGCAGGAGGAGGTCCAGTGAGTGTGCAGCACATGGAGTCCACACAATGGAGGGGTACTCTGCCATAAGAAGCTCCCCCATACCGCGGCAGTTGGACGCATTGTCCGTCACAACCTTTCGCGGTATTCACACGATCAGTTCACAGCTTGGAAACACATTACAATCAATCGAAAACCACGCAAAACTTTTGTATCAACATTAAGCTGTAATTGACCAAGCAACTAATGAAAAAAAATTGTACCTGGACAATGCGTTGTAGCCCGACCTCCTCTATCGCTGCGCGGATGATGCCGTAAATGTACTCGGCCGAGTGCACTCTCCTTGCCTCGGAGGCGTCAATGCTGCGCAGGAACATGGAACCGTAACAACTAGAAACAATCACATTGATGAGTGGACGTCTACGACGATCAGTCCACCCATCAGCCATGATGGAACAGCCGTATCTATCCCAAGCCTCCTGTAGTGCGGCTAGTCTCTCTCTGACTGATGCAACCCGGTCTTGGAGCAAAGGGCCGCGTAGTGCGTCAGCTGTGGGTGGTGTGTAGCCGGGCCCGCAGACTGCAACTTTCGAGATAGCCTCTCGAAAGATGCGGGATGATGCGCCATGATAAAGGGGAGGTTCAGGTCATAGAACATCTCTACTATGGTCCTAGTGGCCTCTCTGTGCTACCCCTCTCTGAAAGATCCCGGCATGGACATCTGTCTGCTGCCTCGGGATGTGGATGGCTGGGAGGATGTGGATGGACGATGCGGATCTGGAGGTGGTGGCATAGGTGCAGGTGCGGAAGCGGAGGATGTGGACGGGCCGTGCAGATCTGACGGTGATGGCAGAGGCGTAGGTGCAGCAATGGAGGCTGTGGATCCATGGGGAGTACTGGCGGAGGGGGTACGGGTGGCTGTGGCGGAGGTGGAGGCGGTGGCGGGTGCGGATGCAGCGGCAGTGGTGGGTGCGGATGCGACGGTGGGGGCGGTGGCGCTGGGTGTACCAGTGGCAACGGAGGTGGCAGTGGGTGCACCAGTGAAAATAGAGTACGCGGCATCTGTGGACGGCTCGCCGGGCTCAGCAGCTGGCTCAGAATATGTCTCGAGAATGCGAGCCCTCTCCGCAGCGGGGATGACCATACAAACGCCGATCTAATAGCGTCCCCCCGTGGGTCGGACTCACAACCCCCCCAGATGTGCTCGAACCCGAGGCGTTCCCTGTGAACTGCTTTCGACAAAAAAAGCAACGCCACTTTTTGTCGGGCAACAACTCCACCTCATCCCAAATGGGACGAGCGGCCATCTCTCTCTCTCTCTCTCTCTCTCTCTCTCTCTCTCACACACACACACACACACACACACACACAGAAGCACGCAAATCTAATATCTCTCTCTCACCCTAAACCCTAAACCCCAAACCCAAGCACCCTAAACCCTAAATCCTAAACTCACACACACACACCATGTCTCGTACACGCGCACACACACACAAATCCTCTCTCTCTCTCTCTCTCTCTCTCTCTCTCTCTCTCTCTCTCTCTCTCTGTCCCTCACTCTCTGTCTCTTCCTCTCTCTCTCACACACAAATCACCACACACACACACATCTGTATGCACACAAATCAACAATATCCACACACACACACACACACACAACTCATCACACACACACACAAACACCATAACTCACTCTCTCTCTCTCTCTCTCTCTCTCTCTCTCTCTCTCTCTCTCTCTCTCTCTCTCTCTCTCTATCTATGCCTCTCCCTCACTCACTCTCTCTCTCTCTCCCTCTCCCGCCCTCTTTCTCTCCTCTCGGGCTTCTGCGGAACAGTCTGCAGTGCCTGCGCCTTTTGTTTTTTTCTTTTTTTTAAAAAACGCGTCCGGGGCCAAGACGCGTCCGTGTCCGGACGCTGGACGCGTCCAGCCAAAAAAATAAATAAAGAAGTAATTAAAAAAGGGACGCGTCCGACCCCGCGTCCGGGTCCGGGCGTCGGACTCGGGCATTCCGGCCCGGACCCTCATGTCTGATTATATATATCATAGATGCCATACACATTCCGCGATTTTGTTCCGAAACGCAAGAAGAAAAAAATTAATATGGGTATCAAAAAACAGCCCTTGGGATGGGTTGGTTTGACAGTAATTTTTGTAAATTTTTATAGTTACTACAAGAGCCTACAGATCCCTAATAATATGCAGGTATTGCTGATTCACTGAGTCCTGACGAATTGATTCACTGATTTAGGGTTTGGGGTCATGCTGTCATGACCATGTTATGTGGAGGCTTTTTGGCAAAATGTCAGAGCTATGGATATCTAGACGCCGGATCATATCTATTGTTGATGCACTAATTCTATCTCATTCTACAAAATATAACTGAAATTGGTTGAAACCAGAGAATGACTGTTTTCTCCTTATTTCAGCATAAGACCTGTTGGACAACAGGGTTGATCGCAAGATCTTGGGAAAAATGAATGCAAAATCTTCAATGTTCTATCAGCACATTGATCTAGTGAATTTGTGTTAGTGAAACATGTCGTAACACAAGCCAACAAGTTACCATTGCAAGGATCTATAGGGCTCTATATCTAGTGGTCCTTGTACAAACATATAGTTTTTGGCTGTATAATGGTATCATAAGAGGGGTCATGGCCACACACTTCAATGGTTAGCTCATCACTTTTGTTAATTGCCAACATTGTTGTGTTTTTTCCAGATCTGTTTGCATCATTGTAGTTTTTATAGTAGGTTTCCTTCTGCTGCACTTTGCAGCTTCTCAATCAAATATGTAGAGTTCACCTTCTAAGCTTCTAGTTTTAACTTGTTTTGGGACTTGTTTTTTCAAAGTTTTGGTTTCCTTTTCTAGAGAGTTTAATATCCACTATTGTTCCTAGAGTAAGGTGCTTGTAATGCACTTTTTGTCAACATGATATCTGGAGGCTATAGGGGCATCAAAATTTAAGCTTTAGGGTTTTGGTCCCTTCATCTCTTCTGAGGCATTGCTAGGCAAATGGCTTGGGAATCAGTCGAATGTCGTTTGGACACTTTTGAAACCAACCAATATGTGAAATTTGAACTTGAATCAGGTTCAAGTTATGAAATGCCAAATAAAAGTTTTTTGATGTTATCATTCCGCCAGCAACACTTCAAATACAAAGGAAGAAAAGCCATAATCAGAAGTGAAGGAATTAAACTTATGCAATCTGAACTTTTTGGATAAAACATGAAACACTTACCAGGAAAATCGTATGTAAAAAATAATCCCTAAGATGTTTTGGAGACAAGGTATGAAAACTCCCATAAGTGTCCCAAGCTTGGCACTTCTTGGCTGCACAAAAGGCATCAACACATGACATCACAAATCTTGATTTTTTTCGCTCGTAGCAAATATGCTTTAACAAGCTCTAAGGACTAGTTTGGAAATATCCTAGCTAAAATTTGTCCAACTGAAATGCCTACTGAGAAAGTCCTGACACGCTGATCTCTGAACAAATTTCAAAGCATGACCAATCAGAGGGTACATCATGTTTGATGACCACATCCAAGAGGCTAAATCCACATATATCAATTTACACCCCTTCGTGATTGTAACCTTAGAAACCCATTCCGACCCTTTTGGGTCGGAACGTACTATACGTTCCGGAACGTACTGGGTCGGAACGTTTTTTTTTTTTGTTCTGACTGCTATTACAACTGCAGCTACCTGTGGAAATTCAAGTCCATTCCAGGGACGGAAATCAATATAACTTATTCAAGCTAATCAGAAGCTCGAACTAACCAGGAGAACGTAATTGGTTGTAGTAGCTTAACTGGGAGGTCAGCACAGAAACACTTCTCATGCGCAACAATTTTACTTCTATCCTATACCTGGGTTGAATTCCTGATATACAAAAATCATCACCTAGTATGAAAATGAAACTAGAAGCATGTGCACATTACATGTAAAACTAGAAGCGTGTGCATATTGCATCCAAAAATGTTGATTTCCCTTTGCAGCGCACAGCATCAAAGCACAGAATAAACAATTTACGTGTAAAAATTCTTCCAAAAATATTGATTTCTCTTTGTAGAGCACAGCATCAAAGCACGGAGTAAACATATCAAATGAAGGATCGCTAGGTTTGTTCAGGACATGCATAATGCTGTTCATAAGCAAGCAGATTCAATCAGAGCTGAGCGAGGTAGAGAATGGCGGATTTGATGGCAGGAAGGGCGATATTCTTCAGTTACTTTTTTCCTTTGTAAAAAAATACACCTTTTTTTTTAAATTGGTCGTGTTCCCGAACGGAACGCGTTCCAGAACGCGGGCAACTAAGATTGTAACCAGAACTGAACATAATAGTACACACAGCTTACTCTTGGACGGCCAAGGGTAACTGCAATGTCCTCGCCATCTCTGGCACTGCCAAAAGACGTTGCAGGTTGTTGCCCTCCCATGCTGCATCAAGCAAAGACAGTCAAACCTTCAAAATGTTGCAAGCATCAATGCAAAAATAGCTATAAAGACAAGCTCAACACAAGGACCATAAAGAAACCATATTCAAATCCTAAGGCCAACTTCTACTGATCTAGAAACTTACTAAGCAAGTATATCACCGCATTTCACAAAACATTAACATCTGCTAAATAAGAGTACGAAATTTACCATAACATGCCAAATCCTATCAAACCTACTTGGTGGCAAGGCTTGGACATCTTACGTTGCAGAATGGTTTGTAACTTTCTTTCAAGAAGCAGTAACTGAATCAGCCAGAATCTAGCAAACAAGAGGAAGCGAGGAGATCATCAAAAGAGAAAAAAGCTCTTGAACGTTACCAAATGAATTACGCCCTAATGAGTGACAATTTGGAGTGTCAAGAACCATCATCCTTTGAAAAAGCGAAAGATTCAAAGGTATGGCATGTGGCAATGGAGGAGGAATTGGATTCCATTGGAGGACATGGTACGTGAAAACTAGTAGATCTTCCTCCAAGCAAAAAACCCATCGATAATGAGTGGGTATACACTGTACAGAATGAAGTTTCATGTAGACGGGACTAGGTGAGGCAATTTGAGGAAACAATTTACCTAACTAGGTTCAGTGTCTTGCACTTCAATTATTTGAAACTTGTGTGAACTAACTTGCTTATTCCCAACGATTATAATAACTCACGAATCAAATGAAAAGGGGGTCCAAAACTTGCTGTAAACCATTCTTAAATGGCATAAACACTTACAGCCTTTCAAAATAATCTGCTTATCTGTCTAAGTGGTTTGCTTGTATTTTGTCAGATGGCATAAGAACATCCAGCTAGATTGCTCTCATTTGAGGAGCTATAAAACTACCAAATGTCTCATTCAAATATACAATACATGTGGAGGTTTCAGGCGCAATTGATTGCCTTATGAAATATTTGATGCTATTCAGGATTACTAGATGTCCTGATTAAAAGAATCCAAATATAAGGAGAATCGATCCAGTGAAACTTGACTTTTTGGCATACTAAGCATGCCCAGGCAAATTTTAAACTGCCATGCATTTCAAGAAAGGTGATCATTTTATAGAGGGTCATGTAACAGAAGATTCATTAAGGGCGCAGACTGTACCTTTTGAGGCCCAGGACATCTACAAGAGGGTCGATCTCATAAAGCTCCAGTTTCGATTCCCTCTCTGTCCGATTGAAGATTTCGTGTGTGGGAGAAGCCGGTCCTTCGTCCTCATCAATTCTCCCTTCAGTGTCCTCAACATTGCGAGAATTCCTAGAATTTGCAGAGCTGACAAAGCTGCTCATTTAATTGACTTGAATCTTAGCCGAAAATGGATTTGCAAACTTGAACAAATAAATTTCTAGTACTAGAGCTTGCAACGTTGTATGTCTCACCAAAGATCGACGAGTGAAGAGAAAAGATGCAACTGCTCAAAATCATATAACCGTCTTTGTCATTCAATTTCATCAACTAGGGACTAAAGTATCGTGTTCCATCAGATTTGCAAAAAATTTGTCATCTTTTTGCGAACATTTCAGGACAAGCGACTAACGAGGGGGGTGATCTCTCACCTATAGTTGAATACTGGAATTGTGCCATGATCAGCAGAAGATAGATCAACAGGTGTCATTTCAGCCATCGAGTAGCTTTCTCCATTTTCTTGAGGAAAACTGCCTCTTTGTGACTGAGAGCTATTCTCCATGTCCTGCTTCGATGTAGTCTCTTACGAAAATAGATGAGGAAACATTTGGAAGAACGCAATCAGTCAGTAGATTCCACCAAGCTATCCACGATTTCTTCTTTCCAACAAAACCCTTTGCACTGTCAATCTTACCACAACACAAACATACGATGCGGCACTACTAACACGTAATTCTCATGATGTCGTATGCAATGGCGGTAGTCAAGAAAGCTGCGTTAGGATATGAACTGGCCAAACCACCTTTGCAGAGGCGACTGATCTCATCACACTCTTGAATCTAAAAAGTTTCTGTCAATAACCAGAAATTTACATAGGAATCGGACAATCGATCCAC
Organism: Diphasiastrum complanatum; assembly: GCA_029204225.1. Classification (NCBI taxonomy): domain Eukaryota; kingdom Viridiplantae; phylum Streptophyta; class Lycopodiopsida; order Lycopodiales; family Lycopodiaceae; genus Diphasiastrum; species Diphasiastrum complanatum. Next base: position 50,570,388 of record CM055099.1, read on the forward strand.
GTTTCCTTTTGGCAAGAAACTCTCAAAAGCAAGAGGCGACAAGATCCTGAATAAATAGATCAATTATGTAGCTTCCATTTATCACCTGTGTTGCATAATTGATTGTCTCGTCTGCCTCATCACAAAATAATATCAAATTCTTGCTTGCATAGCTTCAGGCCGTGAGAATCAGGGCTTACGCGGATCCACATTATTCAGAGCATTACCAGGAACACGGAAGCTGCCAAAACAGAAAAATAGAGAGATTGCTTTGCCCGATCTGAAAAATTTCTCGTCAAAAACTGCCTCATAAACGATTTGATTGCAGATACTGCTTGACTGGATGATTGCAATCATCGCGGAAATTCCTGATGGATCGTCGAGGAGAAAGAGAGAGAGTCGGACGAGCAAAACTCTCTTCGCAAGACTGAATCCGCCTTCACAAACCCGAAAATCCCTTTTCACACCTGACCACCAGTGAAGTAGCTTCCATTTATCTACTTCCCATTTCACACCACACCACTAATAATTAAGAAAATATGGAAAACAATTTGGGGACCTTAGGGTGGTTTAAAGCTGGAGAGCCGAAGCCGCCAAGTCCCTTGTTTTCGATGGCGGGGTGGTGCCTTGGTCATAGTCCGACCAAGAAGGTTGGATATACACAAGGGACAACGTATATCCAATCAAGTCTACTGGTGGGTGCCAATAGGGACCCACACATGATGTAATATGGAAGGTGTCGAGCAAAGGACATTCTGTTCAATAAGGATTTCCAAAAAACTTTCTCGCCTAAATTTTTTTTGGAAATCCTTACCGGGCAGAATGTCCACTGCCTGGCACATTCCATTGCGTAATGGATATTTTGACTTTTTTCACATGTACATTATAAAGCGTAATAAGCAGTTTGACTTTGTTTGACTAGTGTGAAACTGCCACATGGCAGTCGTACGTCTGCGCAGGCTAGAAAGTGCATGCAGCACAAGGATTTTGAAAAAAAAAAGATGTATATTTCGCTTATTTAAGATGTTAAAAAACGAGGCAAAATAGACAGAGTATCCATTACATTGAAGAAATTATGATGACACAGAGGAAGCTTGTTTCATTCTTGGATGAAGGTGGGCCTTTGGTTGCACCCATCACAATTGATGATCCATGCACAAAGGCATTATGGACTAGGTAGCGGGCGTGAGCAGGCCCGCTACCGGCTGTAGCATGCAGCCTTCATGCACCAAGCCGCCCAGCGGCGAGGTGCATTGAAGGCTACCTGCTACTAGGTAGCGGGTCTGCTCACGCCTGCTAACGGGCATAATTGAAGTTTGGGCCTTTCAATTGAAAGGCCCAAACTAATATGAGTTTAAACATTTGTGGTCAGATCCAATTAAAATCTGCCATCTGGCCACTATAAGCCCAAACATCAATTATGATTCTTGCATTTGACCAAGACTTAATGCACATGGCAAAGTGATTAGTTAAAACTCATTTGTCTTGGAACTATATGGTTGACATTTATTTTTCTTATCTCAATGATTCAGATTTGATTCAAATTGTGTGCAAGGATAAGGTATGATAAGATTCAAAAACATGTATTAAATGATTTTCTGAATGTGAATAGATGATCTTTGGTAGCATGGTTTGTAAATTTTTAGATTAGTTACAATAGCATTAAACTATTGTGACAATTTACTGTGAAAAAAGCATTGGCACCTAAGGCACCTACCTCGATTTTTGGTCATTATTTTTTAATAATTTTTTTTTTACCCTGCCTAACTTATCAACACACTTCCTCTATTTTAATTCAACTCGCACCGTAGTTCAACACTAACTTATTAATAACCCTAGGAATGGTGAAGTCATGGTATGGCGACCAAATATCACTACAGCGAATTTTTAATAAGGTTGTTACATATTTCCTGGCTAATTAAACAAAACGGAAAAACAAAAAAAAGTTTGATGATTATGGAGATGGAATACAACATGCATTATATGCATGGTTATCTTATGATACAAAATACCCTGATTTGGCTAATCATAAGTATGCGATGATATGGAGATGGTATACAACATGCATTATATGCATGGTTATCTTATGATACAATATACCCTGATTTGGCTAATCATAAGTATTCGATGAGAAACAATATTCTGATAGAGGCTCATAGTCGGTTGTATAGTGTCTTCATATACAACTTCCATTAACCAATGTGTTATATGGAGAGCAATCTAGATATTCTAACTTGATTGGTCCATTACAAGCCCTTGCCTCTAAATTTTAGTTTGACCTTATGAGTTTAGCATTATATAGCAAGCAAAGTTCTCATTCTTTTAGATATTTTTTTGTAGGTGGCAGTCATGCCATGTCTCATCCTATTCTTTTTGGCCATCATTGCTTGTACAAACAAGAATCTTATTTCATGAAGTCTCGTGAGGCTTTCAAGTCATTTTTTAAACGATTTATTGTCATCTAGTATGTGCTCTACTGCTAATCGAAAACTGAGAATTATGAATTTGATTGGCATAACTGTAAAGACCACTAGGGAAAACCCCTGAGAACACAACAAGAGAGACTATGGAGCCAAACTGCCCAACCAAACCTAGCCCCCATGCCATGCCATGTGAAAGCAAGAGGAGAATAGAGCAACTGGCAACCTAAACCGCCAAGTTGTCGATGAGAGAATCCCTATCTCATTATATAGAGAGTATATTCATGTGCATGAACCCATGCAATCCCCATTCAAGTCAACTATAAATAGGTCACATCTCTTCATGTAGTCCTCCTGCATATATCCGTCACAGGTACATGCACTACTCCATATGTCTCAATTAGAGTGTTTGGGTCCTCTCAAGGTCATTAGTCACATATAGGCCTTGACATGGAATTAATCTCAACATGGCTAACAAACTAGAATATTGAAGGATCGGTCTACCATATTATGACTATTTCGTGTCCTTAACTGAATATGGCCATGACATTATTCTTCCCTTAAACTAGTTTTGTCCTTAGAACGAGAAAGAGAAGACATGAAATTATTCCTTAAGCTTTCAACTTTTATCCAAGAATTATTATCCTTAGTCTAATCTTTCCATCTAAATAAATATTCAGAGATGCAACAATTTTTCAATTGCTTGCCTCTACACAAGAGTACTAACTCAAAATCCAAAGATACACTAGGCTATAAATCTTCCAAACGGTTTGATCTTCTCCAAATAAAAGCTCATCACCTTCATATAATTTCAATTACATAAAACTTTGGGTGAATTAACTCTTAATTTTTTAGATCAGGTCCAAAAGCTAGATATGTTCATTTCTCTGATAGTCTAAAATCCAATCCACAATTTCTTGTAAATAGTAGTGCTTCTTGGTACAAATATTCTTAGAATATCCGAATATTCTAAAATACAACAATTTAATCAAGTAAAATTTCTAGGAGATCCATCAAGACTCAAACAATTATACTCAATCCAGAGTATTACAATTACTCTAATGAGTTAATAGCCCCATTTCTAGCATCTCATGCAAGAAATCAACAATCCATCTGAATCTCAATAGATTTAACTGTCTCCTTTAAATCTGGAAATATAGATTGAACTTGTACACAAACACATATAGACTACAATCTGTATCAGAATATCATCCGCTAAGGGAAGTAAAACTCTCGATAAGCAAAAAGAATTTACCTTACGAGAAATGTCTATGAGATACATTACTCAATAAAACACTGGAGTAAAGAGATTTAGATTTTCAAAATGCTAATCTGAAATCTCAACTCAGTTAGTAAACTGAGAGTTACTCAACATACTTAAGAATCAACACATTTCTTGATTATCCTCTGATTAAGTATCCATTTATGATCCCTCAATCACAAATAATTACGTTCTTATGATTCGTCAATCATAATTCTCTCAAATCTCAAAACATACTTAATTGCTAAAGGATATTGGAGTTTATGTTTAAAAAACAACTCAAGAAATATATAAAAATCATTCTAAAATCTTCCCCATCCTGGAGATACTGGATTTTCAGAATATTCTTCAAACTGGATTCTTAACCAAAATGTGAGTTATCAAATTCCAAACCATCAAGTAGTCAAAGACAGAAAGCATACCATAATGATATCAATAATCGTCTTCATCCACCAAAAAACTTTAGATTATAGTCTAGAACTAAATCTAGATATCCAAAGTTCTACTGAATTTCTCAAAAATTCAATTGTCATTCTTGGAACCATTATGATTCGTTATCCAATTGAGCGCTCTGGGATACAATCACTAATGAATTGAGTTTTATTTCTCAACTGAGAAATACTCACCCAAGAATCTCGTATATCCTATGCACACAATTTCCCCTGATGAATCCAAACGATTCATAATCATGTGTCTTAGAAGCAATACACACCAAACAAACAATTCCTAGTGAATTTTCTTCACAATGTTCATCCCACCAATTAACTTCCACAGGAGTAAACCAACTACTCAAATTAATTGCCAATGATTTAGAAATCTCAAATGTCTAGGTGCATATCTTAAGTATACTAGTATAACACCACATTTAGATCCTTATCCAAATCACTTTTGAGTTAACCAATAAGTCTTTCACTAAAAGATAACTCTACAAGTATCTGTTTCAACAATACTTGATCATATGTCTATGTTCGCCGACTAGGTTAAGTGCACCAAATAACTCTAGCAACTAGGAATACATAGTAGATCCATACAAGATAAATCGTGCACATATGAGAATAATCTCACATACATGTAAGTCTTTATCTGGCAGATTCTTCCAAAATCTGCATATTCTACTCTCATATCGCACTAAGAATCTTGTAACTCAGCTATGAAAGAATTTTATTTCTCTTGAGTAAATAACATATCTAGGAAATCTCTAAAACTAGGAATACATCCTCTCTCGCGAGTTTTCCAACCCAAATACAACTTAGCACCAAAAATTTTCTCATCAACCCCTTCTTGATCCTAGTACACCAACTAAGATTAGGTTGATTTAAAACAAACATTTCATGATCAAATTCATTGTTATCCCTCAAAAACCTAGAATTAGTGACTTCTAATCTTAGTCAGTACTACTTATAATGATTTTCAATTCCAAACCATCTCTAGTTCTAGATTGTTCCACACAATCCCTAGAGAATTTCTCTCAAATCTGTGCAACTGATGGGTCCTTACAATGGAATCTTACTCATCACTTCACCCCTCTTTTTGAAAGAAATTTCCCATTTCTTATAGAAGTTTGCTGGAGATATGACAAATGAAAATCTCGTATTAGTGAACAGTCAATAATAAGTGCCTTCCAAATAGGATTCACTCTATTATACACATGGCTTCTCTTCTAGATATTCTCAACACGAGTGACAGTAATTATCATCTATTTGAGACCTATCTATGCATAAGCGACAGTTCTGGACTAAGAAATTGAAATATCAATAACTTAGAACATTATGTGAAAAATTTTAGATCATTAAAATCGAAAATATCCCTTTGATCTTTGGTTAGAAAGACAAGCAATCACCAACCTTGCCAATGTAGAAAAATCAACATCTACACTATGAATGAAATGCAAACTCTAATAGATCTTGATCAAAGATCAATCAAAACATGAAATGAAGTTGTTGTCCGTACAAAAACAGTAAGCTATTGTATGCTCTAGCATTGATATATCCTCCAAATCCTTGATAGATATGATCAATCCTTTCATAACCTGCAACGCAAGAGCTCTGATACCATGTGAAGAATCTTAGATCATTAAGATCCAAAATATCCTTTTGATCTTTGGTTAGAAAGACAAGCAATCACCAACTTTGCCAATGTAGAAAAAATCTACACTATGAATGAAATGCAAACTCTAATAGATCTTGATCAAACATCAATCAAAACATGAAATAAAGTTTTTTTTCGTAACAAATAGTAAGCTACTATATTTCACACTTATGGATTTGAAAATAACATTTAATGAGCATTCTACACCCAAAATTGCAAGATAGCACCAATATAGTGCACCAATGGATAGATGACCCAAAGAGAACCATGTATAAGCATGAAATGAGAGAGAGAGAGAGAGAGAGAGAGAGAGAGAGAGAGAGAGAGAGAGAGAGAGAGAGAGAGAGAGAGAGAGAGAGAGAGAGAGAGAGAGAGAGAGAGAGAGAGATCTTCTCTTCTCACGAGTTACATCCTTTTATAGCAGGTCCAAACCTAATTTCAAACTTTGGTTTCCCTCCATAATGAAAAATCCTACTATTATTGTCACTAGATTCAATGTCTCTACTACTCAAATTGAATCTACTAAAAACTCGTGTTCTACACTTTCCAAAAGTGTTTATTCAAATGCTTTTAGACTAATATACTTTGAAAAGTCAAACTCTAAGTCTAATATGAGAAATTGGCCTCAATTGTGTATTTGGGAATTTATCAAAACTATGACCAATCTTGACTAAACTAGCAAGATTGGTATTTCAACCTGTCGGAAGAAGAGAAAACCACTTGGAAAGCGGTTAAAGCAGCTCTCATCATGTGCTTTAAACCCAGGAAGTTCCTTGAAAATCCGTTTCTCCTACTGAGAAAAGTAAAGATGGGAAAAAGAGAAAGGGTCAGGGACTATATCGAACGGGTCAAACATCTAAGATCTGAGTGCAATGCAGCCCTAACTCCCGATCATGCTGTGGTTCCTTGCGGGGTTGCTATGTAGTATCCGAAGAGAGCTTAAACGATGAGAGCAGTACGCTACATTGTAGGAAGTAATGGAAGATGCCATCAGAGAATAGATGAGGATTCTGAAGATGAATCTTATCCAACCACCCACACTCCAAGTCCTTTGGTAGCATCATCATCATCCAATGCAACCAACCTGTCCACCGAGCTACTGATGGAACAAATGATAAAGCTACACAAGCAGCAGATGGTTGCTGAAGAACCAGTACCACAAGCGAGCTCACCATTACGTACTGATCAAAATGATCGGTTGCACCATCACGAACCACCTTTCCACATGGTGGAGCTCGAGGATCCGCACACTGAAGTGCTCACAAGTTTGCTAGCAAGCCGTGTTGGTTTGTCCCTCGGAGAATTACTACGGATTGAGCCACAAGCCAAGAGCCTCCTGGCCGAATGGGCCAAAGCTGAAGTAGAACTAGTGATAACAGAGCCCATGTACTATGCGGGCTATGAAGAAACGAACAACATCCTCCACATTGGGGCAACGTGGGAAAGTGAAGAATACAACATCACCCTGCCAATCAAGATCTTATTAATAAAACTTGCAACACATGGAGAATCACTCGTTGGTTACTTATGTTGTTGGAGTTTGATTTCCGAACAGTAGTTCGCAAGGTAAAGCAACATTATATGGCGGATTATGTATCGCAAATCAAGAAAAAAAACCTGATGATGAGCTACATGATGCTGCCTTACTTTACATTGATATTGTACCAGAATGGGCCGCAGATATAGTTGAATATCTAATGTGGGGCCAATCGGATAAGTCTTTACCCAAGGCGGAACAACGAAAACTAATTTTGAAAGCTAGACCTTATCAGCTGATTGCTAGCCAGTTATATCGAAGTGGACCAGATGGTATTCTTCGAAGGTGTATTCTTCCACATGAGGCCGCCCAAATCATTTCACTTTTGCATGAAGGCATGGGTGGAGACCATTTTGCATCCGACATTATAGTTCGCAAGATCTTGCAATTAGGATGTTGGTGGCCAATGATTCATAAAGACACAAATGAATACCTGAAGAAATGCGAAGTGTGCCAAAGAGCTAGGAGGCCGATAAGGCCGAATTATGATCTTCTACATCCAGTTCTAGCTCAAGCGCCATTCGAGAAGTGGGGATTGGACTATATCGGTCCAATTCAGCTTGCCGCAAGAATTTCACAAGCCCGATATATTATCGTGGCCACAGATTACCTCACCTAGTGGGACGAAGCCAAGGCAGTACGAATAGCTGACACTAGGATAGCTACCAAATTTCTATACGAGAATATCATTGTGCGCTTTGGGTACCCGGTTGAGATAGTCAGCCATCGTGGAAGTCATTTTGTCAATGAGACCAATTGGAGGAATTCTTCGTGATCCATAGATTCAGCGTGTCTTATTATCCTTGTGGTAATAGACAGGTCGAATCATCCAATAAGATCTTGTGCAGCGTGATCACGAAAACAGTTGAAGCTAGCAGATCTGATTGGGAACACAAGTTACATGCTACTCTGTGGGCATTCAGGGCAGCTTACAAAGAAAGCACTGATCAAATGCCGTTTCGGTTGGTATATGGTCAAGATGCAGTATAATTTTTGGTACCCTCATTGAGAATTACCACAACCATGGAGCCGTGAACCTCGAGAAGTTAGATGGGACACCTTTCGACATGCCCATCAATGGTAGCCGATTGCAGAAGTATTGGCCACCACAGTGAAACAGATCAGGGATGGTGATGACAAGTAACAAAAAGTCTATCTTCAAGGTCATCACACCCAGATCTAGGGAAATCTAATCAGATCAAGCTAGATCCAACAAGACCCAGCAAGATCTGATAAGATCCAACAACATCCAACAAGATCCAAGTAAGATCTAGATCTAGATAGGATCAATCGGGAAGTAGATCGTTAGATTGCACTATTTAGCCTCTCATTTTGCAAATCATAGGCCCCGATCTCAAGAAAACGTGGCAAAATAAAGACAAAATTCACTAAAACTTATGGATCAGCTACCAATATCCTATCAAAATTTTCAGAGAATATACTATAGTCAGATCTAATCTGGATGCAAGAGAATAATAGTTTACAAGAGTTAAGGATTAGATAATCTCGAGATCTCATCAAAAAACACTAAAAAAGAGCACTTTTCTCATGATTTTTGGAGATCCCTTTAGAGTTAGATCTTAAAACCTTGACAATCACCAGATCTGACTCAGATGCATCTATGAAAATCTCTGCGAGAGTTAATGATGGAGAAATCTTCAAATTTGAGTGTTTGCGAGAGTTCAGAAGGGCAGAATCTTCAGAACCTTTGTAAAGCATCAAGATCAACAAACCAACCTTCGCAAGGGGCATAGATGGAATAAAAGTAGTGAAATCAGCTAAGGTACATGGTCTGATCTTGAAAATCCAACATCTGGAGCAAGTTGTGTGAGAGATCTCTATGTACGAGGATTGAACCCTCGTAGACTGTCTGAAACCTCGTAGGAACCTTTGCAGGGCAGTCAGATCACCTTTTGGACCTTCACAGACTTCTTTGACGTCTTAGAATTTCGTGAAGAAGGTCCCTATGAAAATTTGGCTGGAACTGAGTTGGGAAAAGTGTACTTCACCTAATACACACTCTAATATAAGGGCAAATTAGAGTCATTTGTCACTTTACCTAGCAAAGCTTTGCCAAAATTTCAAACAAAATTTCCAAGTTCTTCGATTGCTACCAAATTTTCTACCAGCCATCATCTGCACTCTCTGATTTTAGACCTGCACTCAGAACCATTGTTGCCACCATCCATTTTTCGATTTCCACTACGTTCTACTTTTTCAAGCCTTTTTACTGTTTCCATCATTTTTATTACTTTTTTCAACTCTTTCTTTGTCAACAGACTCTAACAACCATTGCTAACATGGCCTCCTCTTCCTCTTCTGACGACACTGGCATGAAGCAGGTTATCCAACGTGAGATACTGTTTGCCACACAGATCTGGCCCCTGCCTTATGGCACCCTGATCAAACCATGGCTTCAGACCGATGGCCCTCTTTTGAAAGCAATGGGTTTTTACCCAGCATTTTTTTGCTCTGATATTAACATGGGTCTTGCCCTTCACACTTACGCTTCTTGGGACACGCAAAAGTTGCATTTCTACTTTCTGTACCAAGGTACCACGTACAAGGTACGAATTAACGCTGACTCCATGGTCACCGTCGGCATAATGTCCAATGATCGCCAACCTATCTCCCACCGCCAGACTAAGAGCCTGATCAGACCCTTTGTAATTCAGACTGCCCCTGAAATCCCGATCCAGACTAATAAGGGGTACCTGCTAGGGGCTATCACGGATCTAGTAATATAGGCCACTGCGTTTTTGCTAAACAACCTTTTGGTTGTTTCAATATTTCGCAAGGATCGTATCCAATCCAAGCTGCTCGGTCAGATTGTGGAGTCCTTCCTGGGATTTTCTGGCCCCACAGTAATGCCATATGATTGGCATACATTCCTTTTGCACGAACCAACTATCTCCATCAAACCTAACACCCATTACCGTATCGCAGTAGGACCCCTGCTGTGTAACTTTGCCTGTGTGCTTCTTGAGGCGAGAGTGCGCGAGTTCCATTGTTCCATCATTTTATCTGCCACCGTGCCTCATACTAACCTTTATCCTCCATCTATCGCATTCACCTCCACCCAACCTGCAGTCACTGACACGACAGCCAACAAGAGACTGTGTGGTGCTACCCCTCCTTCTTCGACTCCACCTACTACCAGACGTCGCACAACCACTACGCAACTAACAACTTCTGTGTCTACCACCACCACCACCTCTTCCATTCAACCATCTACTGCTGCTTCTGCCTCTGTTTCTCTCTCCTTTGTTCATACCACATCTACCTCCGTTCCATCTTCTACCAACCCACCATCGCTTCGTCCATTGCCCTTGCTTCCAAGTTCATCCCTCTTCAAATCGATCTAGTCGACTCTCAACTCTCTCCCGACACCTTGGCATGGATGCAACTCCATCTTTCACCGCCACGCCAAGCCACATCACCTCCCTCTTCTCCTTCCATCCCTCACACCACCCTCCAGTTCCCCTCTGTTCCTCCCCATTCTTCAGTTTGGACAATCCATCCTTACCCCCGTTGCCACTACTGCTTTTTTCACACCCCCCACCTCTCCAGTAAAGGTTGCCAAGGGCAACAAACCATTATCCGATGACGCATTTGTTCAAACAGTGTTTATGCCATCGCGAGATTGTGCTGACCCCACCGCACCTTATGTCATGAAATCTTCGGAGAAAATGGTTGAAGATGACGACGACATAGTACAGGTCATCGGGGCCTCTACACAACAAGCCCCTGCTAGCATAAGCGTACCGGCTACTCCCACGAATATCATGATGGCCTACCAAGCCTTGGGCACTTTCATCTAAGATGCGGTGGCAACCAGAACCTCATTGGATAGCCAACAACACCCAGCTGTGAGCGAAAATCACAAAACTGTAGCAAGAGTTGACGATAGCTCAACAACACGAGTTCAACGGGCACCAGGGAGATCACGAAGCTGCAGCAAAAGGAAGACGGCCTTAATCAGTACATCCAGAGCCTCTCCAAAGCGCTTACGGATGCTTCAACAAAGGTGCAGGAGCTTCAATCTGAAGCATCCCAAAGGTTTGCCCCCCTGTAGTGGGTTTCTTTCCTTGCCTATTCTCAACCCAAGATCTAATCAATCTAGCATCATGGAGATGAAGTTAGTAAGCATTAACACTACATCCATTAACACTAAGATCCACAATGAAGATAGCTTACTCTTTTTCTCTCTCCCTTTCTCTCTCATAAAAAGTATAAAAACATGCAATCCCAATAACTCTCAGATCCAACACTTGTAAAATTATGTATATATTGAATACCATTTGCATATTTTGTAATGCACATGTAAGAGAAACAAGCAGCAAGCATAATAGCATTAGAAGCTTATCAGAGATAGACAAAGTAGATGCTTTCGCGCATCAATTCTTTGTATTGTCAGTAGTAGGTTTATTCCTTTAACAGATTGGATTAGCTTTGTGTAGCATGCGGTTTCGTCCGCTATTGTCTTGTGCTCACCAGCATTATTGACCTGTATATTTTGCTATACTTAATTTGATAACAGCTCTGTTTGTTCTGCGTTCAGATTTGTGTCAATATTGCTATGTTTTTGTACATTCTATCTGACTCTCTTATTGCTTAATTTGGTAATATGTTCTTAGCGAATTATTATTAGTCTAGTTGTTCACGACTAATATTTAGTCTTGTCTTTCGCAACAAATTTGCGACTGATTATCAATCGAGCTCAGTCTAGCTCTTTGCGAATCATTCGCGACAAATAATTTGTCTAGCTATTCACGACAAATTATCTTTCTAACGTTTTGTTGCTTAATATTTGGCTACATAATCAGATCGACCGTGATTTCTATCACTGATGTTCTGTTCATGTCTGATAGGCATAGTCATGCTTAGGGGAAGAGTAATATAGCTCATTCTGCTGCACACGAACACTTTCAGTTCAAGTCCATTTTTTGTTTTGAGTTTCGAGTTCGCTTCCTTTTTCGTGTTCATTTATCTTCGAGCTATTTTCGTTTCTCTCTCTCACACACCCTCTTTTGCCAACAACCTTCAGGAGTTGCAAACCTTCAGTCTAAAGGCACCTTCGAGTTTTTGCGTTTTTGCTGTATTAGTTGGCCGACGTCGCCAACTTATCATAATAACCCTAAAAATAGCTGGACAACCAAATATCCCAAAGGCGGTTGGTGGTTACCAACTTTGCACATACGCAAAGACTGGCATAAATAACATTAAAAGCTTGTAAGATATTTTGTCTCTCAACACTTGTAAATGCATATATTAGCTGAATCAAGCTATGTAAGTGTTAATTGAGTTAATTGAATTTTTTTTTCAATCAGAGTTATCGGTAGCCAACGTTATCACGCTCAACAAGCTGAAGTTATTACTTCAAGCTATTGTACTCAATGTTGATATTAATTAGAGTGCAATTTTTGTCTCACTACTGCGTCGTTCATTTGCGCATTTTGTATGAATTCTTCTACTTGAATAATTATGCTGCTAACTGTTGCGTTTTCGTTCCTACACGCCACGCTGAATCCTCGAGCTTTCGCTGCCGCTCATGCCCACACACGATTTTATGACATGGTATCAGAGCGAGCATTTCAGTAATCTGCATTTCTACTGCAGATTATCAGTCTTGTTTCTATCAAGACGTCTTTCTAGCAAACGCACAACCAACAATATTCAGACAGTCATTGTTTCTACCAACGATCTCGTTCAACCAAAATGGATCCATCATCTAGTTCATCTCTCATTGACAAACTCGATGGAGATAACTACCATCTCTGGAAATTCAAGATGAAGGTTATACTTCTAGCCAAAGAACTGTGGGGCATAGTTGATGGCACAGAGCTCAAACCAGAAGGTGATGCAGCCGTCATCACCAAGTGGAGACTGAGAGATGGCAATCCATTTGCCATGATCACCCTCAACATCAAGAATACTCAGATCAGTCACATACGTGCTGCTCAGACGGCTAAGGATGCATGGGACATCCTAACAACTCTCTACGACATTAGAGATGTTACTTCCAAGCTTCATCTGAGGAAGAAATTCTTCACCCTCAAAATGTTTGATGCAGATCATTAGGGCCCTTTTGGAACCCAAAAAGGGCCTCTTCCTTGCCTAAACAAGTTTGTTAATCTGGATTAATTAACTTGCTAATAGTCCTATGTGGCAATTCACCTTGGATTTAGCTTGAGTTAAAACCTAGTCACATAGGTTGAGTTTGAACCTAGTATATTAAATAAAGAAAGACTAAAATTTAATGCTTGTAAAAAGATTTATTTATTTTTTAATTTTTGAAGTGTTCAAATTTTTTTGACACTTCATCCGAAATTTTTTTAGGCTTGTTTTATTAAAAAGAAATTGAAATGTAATGGGGGGGGGGGTTACATCTGCCCCCCCCCCCCCCCCCTGGGCGCTCCTACACGCTCTCTACTGCACGGCCGTGCAGGGCTCCTACTCGCAACCCCACCCCTTATGGCCGTTGGCCCTATTCGGCGCCCAGCTCACAGGAGGGTCCAAGCACCCGGGAGGTACAAGGTACAACGGATGGTGAGATGGCAGGGAGGCATCCGGGTGCGTGCCTGGGTAGTTGGGTGCCAAACTGGGGCTAGTGGCCCTAAGTCGGGTTGTGGAAAGAGCGACGTTGCATGCAGGAGGGAGCGGGGAGGGGCATTGTCATGCAGGAGGGAGGGGGGGGGTAACCCGCCCTTACATTTCATTTTTTTTTTTAATACCCCCCTTGTACCATTGTTTTAATCCACATTTCAATATGAAATGCAAAATAATTTGCAACCTAGTTTCTTTCCCAAACAAGCCCAAAAAATACGGATGAAGTGTTAAAAAAAATTTCAACACTTCACAAATTCAAAATTTGAATTTGGGCCTTGCTTTTGAGTGTGACATTGTCAACAATAAGGGGCTAGGGGAGTATAGTTATAGTGTGGTTAGTGGGTGAGTTAGATTTTGGGGATTTCATCTAGGCCATTGGATGTGCCATGTCATATAGACCATTCCATCTCAATTGTCACCCTTTTATTGGTACACATGTTGTCATTAACACTAATTATAATTAGTAAAGAGGCGCAAAGTACGACGTTGAAGGAAGACTAAATCGTTACAAGAAGGCTAGTCGTCAAAGGCTTTTCCCAGATTCCAGATCTAGATTACTTAGAAATCTTCAGCCCAATAGTCAAACATGCGTCGATCCGCCTACTCCTCTCTTTTGCAGCCGCAACAAACCTTGAAGTCCACCAGATGGATGTCCAGACCACTTTCCTCAATGGAACCATCGAAGAGGAGATCTACATGACGCAGCCAAAGGGATACGAACTCAATGGCAAGCAACAGCACCTTGTATGCAAAAATCCACAAGGCACTCTGCAGGCTGAAATAGTCACCTAGAGCCTGCTTTCAAAAGATCAATGCATTTTTGATAGAGAATGGTTTCATTCCAAACTCAACTGACTCGAATGTCTATTTCAAGTCTGTGTCAGATTACTTCATCATCATCACTCTCTACGTAGATGATACACTTTTATTCACTAATAATCTGAATCTAATGAAGGATACAAAATGCATGCTGGCCCAGGAATACAAGATGACTGGCATGGGTCTAGCCCACTATTGTCTCGGAATCCAAATTCAATGAGATCGACCCAGCAGACTGATCTTTATCAGTCAGCAACGATATCTCAACAATGTTGGATTATTCTCCTTCTTACCAATCGACTAATTGGTTTAAATCTTCATCCATTGTTTATCCAGTTCTGTAGTTTTTCTGGTGTATTTACACACTCTGCAAGTGTTTTTCACCGTCTACAAAATTACACGGAGCTTATGACAGTGTCTCTTTTTTGCAATTTTTGCCTGACAGAAATCTCATGTAAAAACACAGCGTCGCATTTTTTTGCTTTTTCATAAGAGCCTCAAATGTTAAGGAAATGACTCTGGCAAAGTGTGGAACAACCCTAAAGCTTGTGGCTGTTTTAGTTCATTTCTACAGAGCTACAATTTTGGTTCATTTATGCAGACAAAACGTTTTACGACCAATTTCACCGTTTATCAACAATCAATGACAAGGACCGAATGGATGCCAGCTGATCACTAGCCAACTGGCGATCGCAATTCATGACCTAATTTCTTAGTATAAATAGTTGTTTATATTCACACAGTTTCACAATCAGATTTTAAGATTATCAAAAGCATTTGAATAGTTAGCTCTCTCTCTCTCAAGCCTGCAAGCTTGAATACTCATGAGCATTCTAGCTCACTTCTTAGAGTTGTTTTAGAGATTGCTATTGCGCTACTGCTTATCAGCATTGCGCTTAATTTAGACTTTCATTTTCAGCTGCTCACAGATGTTGGGGATATTTCCAACAAAGAGTAAATAAATAAAATCCTCCAATAAAATGTGTTGCGAGGGCATGGCATCCTGCGTGTATAAGCCCATGTCCCAATGAGCACGCAATTGAAGTTGTAAATAAAATAAACTTGACTTGGGCCTTGTAATTAAAATAAAATTAGAGGCCCAATGTCATTTTTAAACTTAGAGATCACTTTTTAGAGTTGGGTCCAAATTGGGACTCACATGAATCTTGTGATTTCTAATGTATTTTTTGTGGACCCTTGGATCAAGTTGGGTCCAAGATGAATGGTTAGGATCATTGTGAATATTAGCCAATAAGATTGAGGGGCAAGGGCCTTCCCCATTTTATAAAAAGACACCATTTGTACACTATTTCCATGCTTAATGAGAAGGAGGAAACTCTACCATTTTTGGAAGAGAAGCATCCTCATTTGCTATTCAATACTTGCTAATGCTCTTGATTGTGTTTTCCAAAATACCTCAAGATTACTTTCCCTCAAGAATCAAGTTCTTCAATGCTTCCAAGGGAAGAGTGAAAGTGGACATCAATTTGTCTTGAGAGTAAAAGATTTGAACAAGGAGCTTGCCTATACCGGGTGATGTAAGAAAAATAGTAATTATTCTTCCACAGAGAACACGATGCAAGTTTGAATAAATCAAACTAATATCAGTGTCTTCAATTGCCATTTTATCTGATCTATGTAGTAGTAGAACAATATTAGTTCTGACTGCATATGCATGCAAAAATTATTTGCAAAAGTAAGAGACAACTTAAGACAATTTAGACAATAAGAAACTATTGATCAAAAATAAATTTTTATAGCTCTGAATCTGATTCATCAATATACATCTCTTGTTGTCTTATCTCGTTGTTGTGTCTCTGATTGAATGAGTTAGTTACAACGAGTAGTGCACATGTATTTATATTGCTATTGGACAGGTCTTTTGGCCTTTTATTTATAGGTATTTTGGCCTTTTAATGATGTAACAATAGTTTCTAGGGTCAAATAAATTCTGTCCACGAATAATTCGCGACAGTCCATCTCTTCATCTTAGCTTTGTGTTTCGCGAATTGTTCGCGACACTTGTCTCTTCACGACATTTTTGTCGTTCACGAATTGTTCGCGATAGATGACAATTCTTGATCTTGAAGAAGAAATTTAGAATATTTCGCGAACTGTTTGAGATAGTTTCGCGACAGGTGAGCTTGAAGAATAGTCCAGAGGATTTCGCAAATTGTTCACGACAATTTCGTGACATTTGAGGCTTGAACAAGAAACAGAAAATTTTGCGAGAAGATTCTGTTCGCGAATCTTTTGAGCTTCAACAAGAAAGCCACGAGCTTCTACAAGAAACTGTTTCATGAAACTTTTGCGAATCTTTCAAGTTGACTGCAAGAACAATTTCACGAATCCTTCGCGAATCTTTTCGAGTTGGTCACGAATAGAAATGTTACAAGTTCGAGTTCGTCTCTTTCTCATCCTTTTCAAATAAACTGCGCGCTTCGTTGGTAGAATTAAGATCTGTCTGATCAGTTGTTCTACAGCTCCTCTCAAAGTGGCAGTTGGATTAACCCCAATCTTCTTCACTGCTTCTCGAACAAAGCTTTACTGAGTGGCTTTGTAAAGATATCAGCTGTAATTTCCTCTGTGGGCATTAAGACTGTCTTCAGTATCTTCTTCTCGACTAGGTTCCGAA
This sequence comes from Diphasiastrum complanatum, assembly GCA_029204225.1. Taxonomy (NCBI): domain Eukaryota; kingdom Viridiplantae; phylum Streptophyta; class Lycopodiopsida; order Lycopodiales; family Lycopodiaceae; genus Diphasiastrum; species Diphasiastrum complanatum. The sequence goes on from CM055099.1 coordinate 50,587,736, forward strand.
TCACATGATATTTGATAGCTATGTACTTCGTTTTTGAGTGAAATACATGATCTTTCGTAAGATAGATTGCTGAAGTGTTATCCATAAACAAGACATAAGATTCAGAAATAGATTCATCAAATCCTTCCAACATTTGTTTGATCTAGATCAGCTCGTTTGCCATCTTGGCTGTTGCTACATATTCTGCTTCGCAGGAAGATTGGGGTACTGTTGTTTGTTTCTTGCTTATCCAAAGTATGGCTGCGCCTAATGCTAGAGTACAACCCCCTGAAATACATTTGCTATCATCCTTCATGGATGCCCAGCTTGCGTCATTGTAAGATTCAATGTGAAATCCAGCTTCCTTTGAATAACACAGTCCATAGTCTTTTGTTTCTTGGAGATATTGTAGTACTTTCTTTGCCAACTTCCAATGCAACGATCTTGGGTTCTGATTATATTGGCTCAGCCTGTATATTACATACGTTATATCAGGTCTGGTGTTATCTGCTAGATATAACAATGATCCAATCAGCCTTCGATAGGGTGTTTTGGCCATTCGTTCATCTTCTTTGAGTGTCTGCAGACAATCTGCCTTGCTCAGTATAGTTCTTGGTATCATGGGAGTATGTACACCTTTGCGTTCGAGCATGTTGAAGTCTTCAATGATCTTTTGAGTGTACTTTTGTTGGTGAAGATACAACTTACCACCTTCAAAGTCTCTCACGATCTGCAAGCCTAGATAGATTTTAGCTACTCCTAGGTTAGCGATCTCAAATATTTTAGAAATTTCTCTTTTGACATCTGAAATTAACTTATCTCTTCTTGAGAAGATAAGTGTGTCATCAACATAAACAACTAGACTGATTATTTCATTTTGGACATACTTGATATAGACATTTGATTCAACAAATAGAGGTTTGAAGCCTATGGAACATAGAGCTTCGTCTTTCTTTCTATACCATTGTCTTGCTTCTTGTTTGAGACCATAAATGCTTTTTATTCATGTGACATCCATATTTTGGATATTCTTGGCTTACAAAACCAAGTGGTTGGTCCATGAATAAGTCTTCTTCTAATTCTACGTGCAGAAAAGCAATTTTCTCATCCACAATATGGATTTTCAGATCATGAGCCACTGCATACGTGAATAACAAGCGAATTGATGTATGTTTGACTACCGGTGAGAAGGTATCAGTGTAATCGATCCCATACTTCTGTGAAAATCCTTTAGCAACTAACCTTGCCTCGTATTTGATGTTTTCTCCATCAAGACCTGTTTTAATCTTGTAGATCCACTTGCACTTTACTGGTTTTCTGCCATCAAGTATAGGTGCAAGTGTCCATACATTGTTCTTATACATAGATGACATTTCGTCCTCCATTGTCTGAATTTAGTGATCTTTATCTAGTCCATCTACAGCTTCCTTGAATGTTTGAGGTTTGTCAGAGAATCCACAAAATTTAATGGCTTTATTAAAAACATCCTGACCATACTTTTTTGGTGGTTTTCGTTGTCTATCAGATCTTCTCACAGGTGGTTTCGAGTTTGATTCTGCAGGTTTTGAGTTCGATTCTAATTCGAACTTTTCTACTGGAATTTGCACTGGTGATTTGAGTTTGTTAGCCACTCGATCTTGACCTCCCTCTGAAATTCGTAGCTCTCTTTCATCTTCTGCTTGTTTTTCTTCTGTTGTCATTGGCAGCTCATAATAATTTCTGAGAATTTCATAGCCGACTAGATCACTGTCTATTATGTATTTCATCTCATCAAATTTAACATCACAAACAACTTTTATCTTGCCAGTTTTGGGTATATAAACACGATAATATGACAAATGTAACTCGAATCCTACCAAAAAACCTTGTTCTATCTTTTCATCAAGTTTCTTTCTCAACTTATCTAGTATGTGCATATACACTGCACATCCAAATGTTCAAAGATGTGCAAGATTTGGCTTTGACTTCCACCATATCTCATGAGGAGTTTTATCCGGTATTCGAGATTTCCGATTCTGAAGATAATTTGATGTAGCCACTGCTTCTACCCACAACTGTTTTGGTGCTTTTGCATGAACCATCATACACATTTGTTGGAGGGTTTGCGGATCCCAAGGCAACCCTAACCCTAGTTAATAGGTGAGAGAGATTTGACACCCTGCGTGTGTAAGTCCAACCGGATGATCACATAGTTATTTGATTAGTTACAAGTCAATAAAAGGACTTTAGGCCTTTTTGCAGGACTTTTAATGTTGCATGGCCTAAATGTCAAGTTAGTGAATAAATTTGGGTTTCCCTCCAATTTGAATGGTTCTCACTTTTTTTTTAAATTTGAATAATTAGGGAGGCAGAAATGGACCAATAGGATTCAAAGGCCAGGGTCCTCCTCTCTACTATAAAAAGAGACCAACTCGAGTTCTTGTAACATGTTCATTTCCTCATTTCAATAAAGAAGATTGGTTCTCTTCAGAAATAAATTGATGGATGTCCATGCTCTCTATCACTTTTCCTCCATCTCTCATGCTTTATTTGTGTTTTGCTAATTGTTGGATCTGATTGTTATTGGGATTGCATGTTATTATACTTGTTATGAGAGAGAAAGGGAGAGAGAGAAAGAGTAAGCCATCTTTTATGGATCGTAGTGTCAATGGATGTAGTATTACTGCTTAGGGTTAATGTATGTTAGAGTTAGATTTGGATCTTCCATTCATGCTGAAATATGAACTATACTATTGCTCTCATGGGAACGAATCTATGCGTGACAACTAACTTCGTCTCTTTGATGCTAGATTGACTAGATCTTGGATTGAGGTTAGGCAAGGAAAGAAACCCACTACAATTTTGGCGCAGTTGTCGGGGAGCTACACCAATTTTTCAGTTTGTAGCATGTTTGTTGGATGGTTAGCTTGCATTAGGCATCTTGTCGTGGCATGAATAGTGTTAGATATGCATTTAGGGTTAGTTTGGGTGATTTTGCTTGATTTGAGTGGACTTGCTTGTTTGAAATCTAATCTGATTGTAGAACAGGGGAAGCTATTCGTATCACCAATCTTAAGATCCATTTGGATCTGAGATATCAACAAAAATCGGTCAAATCTGCTAGATTTTGGTCAAAAAGAGACAAAAATCGTCATCAGAGCTGATAACTTTTCGCCCTCTTTCAAAAAACCTTCGGTGAGTTGCAGACACCTTTGGTTTTGATCATAGAACCTTCAGTTTGAAGGTCAAAGAATCCTTCCCAGCAGATTTTCAGAAACATCAAAACCGTCAAAAAACACCAAAAAATCACCAAAACCCTAAAAATATAGAAAAAGAACCTTCGTTCAATTCACTGTGCATAGGTGTAATTCAGATCTATCTACTGCCAGGTTGACGAAGAATAATACCAAAAATAGAAGGTTTTTCAGAAGATCAATTGTCATATTGCCATATTTTTGCCAAAAAAAAGTCATTTTTTTGCAAAAGTACCATTATTACTCTTGATCCTTCACCAAAACCTTTGTCGAGTTTTCAAAACATTCTATTTGTAGTAAAATACTATTTTTGAGTTCGGCGAAGATTCTTCTTGTCCAGATCATAGAGAATCTTGATTTCTACCCTCGTCAAACTATAGAAATTGTGTTTTTTTTATGTCAAAACCGTAGCTTTATCTGTGTCAGATCTTGAATCTGAGAGGTTGGCGAAGGTTATTTCTCGAGAAATTGTCGAAAAAGTTGATCAGAGTGTTTTTTTTTTTTCCAAAATAGCACTGTTGAACCTTCGTTGAGCCAATCTTTGCCTAGGGAACCTTCGCCAGTTCTATTTTTAGGTTATGATTTTCCGGATCAAGTCTCTGTCAAAATTTGGGTCAAATCTGATACATTCTGATTTGGATTCTGAGAAATTTTTCATTTTTTAGAAGTATCGATTGATTGAATCCCCATCTATGGGCCGCCTCAAAGATCCTCGTCACCGTGGTGGCAGTGCATACCACCAAGATGGATCGCATCCCACCAAGCGACCTCTTTTCTCTGACCCTCACCGTGGATGATCCCACTCAAAATTACAAGTGGGCTGAGAAGGTAGTAGAGAAACTGTGCGGAGCTTTGAAAGCCTGCAAACCAACTACCAAATGTGGGTATCTCCTCCACATGTTGGTCACCAAACAATTGGGATCTAGGGCGGCTGCTGCCATCAAGGAGCTAGATGATGTTTATCCAAGCACAAAAAAGTGAGCCACCCCCCAACCGACAGTAGACTCGGTCTCACCAGCCCCACCTACTAAGAAGCAGAAAGGGAAGGCAATCAGCACAGAAGCCGATGTCCCACATGACATTCTATCCAACGACATCGAGGTGGAATATGTTGAATTCGAAGGGAGTCTTAAATCATCTCAGGTCCCAAAGGAGGTCCTAGAGCAGCAGGCGGTCTTACTTCACCAGGCCCAACAATGCCGACAGGCAGCAGCAGCAACAGCAGGCAGCTCTGGAATGGCAGGTGATTCCATCCACACAGGCAATCTCCTCTCCATCACTTGCTCTCACACTCCCACCACCACCCCCACCATTTACTGCCACCTCCACACCCTCACTAATTCTCACTTAGAATTTGCTTTGCACAGGAACACAGATCATGCTACACAGTAACACAGACAGAAAATCACTCTCCTCAGCAAGCTCACATAGCAACTGTATTTCTCAAAATGAAATTACACTATACATATAGTTGTTCACTCAGACAACCCATGCATGACCCAGGTTGCCATTGGCGGGACGCGTGTCCTGTCGACTGGCCTCGTGGCGAGGCCAACTGATCCTTATCCACTGATAGGTGTGAAAAATACAGATCCTAAGTGGATCTAAACTCCAAGATCATTGGCTTGAATGCTTGCACTCCAAACTACATAAGCTAGGAATTGGCAACACATTCTATGCTACCTAGAATGCAAAGAACTTGATCAAAAAGCATTTATCACAAATGGAAACTTCCATAAACATCAAGTGCGGCCCAAAATAGCATTATACAGTCCATAATACATCAGCCTACCACTTTTGGAAAGCACCTAAGATCATACACAATAGCTTGAAGACAATACACACAACAATGCTCTCAATGGAGGAAGAAACAATGACAATGATCTATTGATCTCAATGAAGCATACAAAAGGTTTCTCCAACCTGTTCTCCACGACTTCCCTACTATTTATGGATGAGGAAGATGACTCTCTCTCCTCTCTCTAGAAGGTACTTGACCCTAGATATTCCCTATATAGGAAAAATAGCTAAAAATGGCTTATATGACCAAAATACATCAAAATGGTCTCATTTTGAAGGGTATGAAGTTTGACACTTCATCATACTGAAAAAATACAGTAAATAAAAACATTGTGGCCTGGTTCACACGTGTGAAACTCCAGAACCAAAACTATTTACAATTTTAGCCAATTTAGGCCTCAAACTAGCTAGGAAATGTTGACAATTTTCACACTCCCTCTTCAACATTGGATGCTAGTTTCAACATAGTCTTTGAGCACATTCCAAGATTAGATCTATGCATTAAATATAGGTCCTTTCCCAATGGTTTGGTGAAGATATCAGCCACACACTCCTTTGAAGAGACATGTTGAAGCTCCACCTCTTTGGCAATGACTTGATCTCTCACAAAATGGTGAGCAATCTCAATGTGCTTGCTCCTTGCATGAAAAACAGGATTGCTTGCCAAGCTTTGGGCTGAAAGGTTATCAAAAAGTATGATTGGAGTCTTCTCTGGTTCCAGCAAGTGAAGATCCAATAACATCCTCTTGATCCAAAGAATCTCCTTGGTGCATGTTGTTAATGCCTTGTACTCGGCTTCGGTGGAAGATAGAGAGATAGTTGGTTGCTTCTTTGATAGCCATGAGACCACTCCATCTCCAAGATAGATTGCAAAGGCACTTGTTGACTTCCTATCCATTTGATCACCTGCAAAATCTGAATCTGAAAATCCACAAAGGTTAGGTGTAGTACCTCCATACAAGATGCCAAAATCTCTAGATCCCGAGATGTATCTAAGTACTCTCTTTCCTAGCTTCCAATGAGCCTCACTAGGATCTTGCATAAATTGACTTAGTTTACCAACCACAAAGCTTAGATCAGGTCTTGTGATGGTTAACCATATAAGAGATCCTATTAGCTTTCTATAGAGAGTAATGTCCTTGAAGGATCTTTCATTACTTCTTGTAGTTAGCTTTACATTTGATTCCATAGGAGTAGAAACAACTTTACAATCTTCCATATGAAACCTTTTTAGAATAGAGTTAACATACTTTTCTTGACATATGAATGTAGATTTAGAAGTTCTAATAATCTCTATTCCTAAGATATAATGAAGTTTACCAAGATCTTGAATTTCAAACTCTCTTTTGAGTGCCATCTTGATTTCATCTATATCTAGATTGTTACCACCACTTAAGATAATGTCATCAACATAGATCAAAAGTAAAGTGATATCATTTTCATTCAATCTAAAGTAGAGAGAATGATCATACTCACTCATAACAAAGTTTTGAGAAAGTAAGAAGGAATTGAGCTTAGCATACCAACTCCTTGGTGCTTGCTTTAGCCCATACAAACTCTTTTGGAGATAGCACACATGATTAGGCTCATCATGTGAAACATAGCCCTCGGGTTGCTCCATGTAAATATCTTCTTCAAGATCACCATTCAAGAAGGCATTAGTAACATCCATTTGCCACATATCCCAATCATAAAGAGTTGCAAGAGAGATTAGGATTCGAATAGTTACCATCTTTGCCACGGGTGCAAAGGTCTCATCATAGTCAATACCATATTCTTGAGCATACCCCTTTGCCACCAACCTTGCCTTGTACTTGTTGATTGATCCATCTTGATTTGTCTTGATCTTGAAGATCCACTTACAACCAATTGCCTTCTTGTCCTTTGGAAGCTTTACCAACCTCCATGTGTTGCTTTTGATGAGTGCTTGATGCTCATGATCCATGGCTTGGATCCATTCCTTCTTTTGAATTGCTTCACCTACACAAGTTGGTTCATCAAAAGAGGTAAGAAAAGCAAGGTTAGAGTTGTCCACCACTTGCTTTCCTTTTTCATCATAGGTTAGCCTTGATGGCTTAGCCCTTTGCCTTTGAGTCTTCCTTGAAGTTTGCTTTGGAGTGGCATCTCCATCTTCATCCAAGACATCTTGCACATCATGATGATTAGTAGGCACATCAACATCAACATCAACAACATTGGAAACATTCTCTTCATGAAAGATGACATCCCTACTTATGACAACTTTCTTTGTAGAAGGAATGTACACTTTGTAAGCCTTGCTTACTTCACTATAGCCAACAAACACACCCTTCTTTGATGAAGGATCTTCTTTAGTTCTATCATCAAGTGTGATATTGACAAAACATGTACATCCAAAGATCCTACAATGCTTGACACTCGGCCTTCTACCATAAAGAACCTCATGAGGAGTTTTACCATCCAAGGAAGCACTTGTCCATCTATTACATAGATAGTTAGCACATGCTAAAGCTTCCCCCCAAAAATACTTAGCAAGATTAGCATGTAGTCTCATTGCCTTGGCACATTCACAAAGGGTTCTATTCTTCCTCTCGGCCACTCCATTCTGTTGTGGAGTCCTAGGACTAGACATCTCCCTCTTAATCCCATGTGCTATACAAAAGTCTTTGAACCTATTTGAGGTGTATTCCCCTCCATTATCAGATCTTAAGCATTTGATCTTTGTATTGAATTGGTTTTCCATTTCATTCTTGAACTTGACAAATGCAGCAAACACTTCATCCTTACTTTTAAGAAGATAGATCCAAGTATACCTACTAAAGTCATCTATGAAAGTTGCATACATCTTTGCCCCACCATTGCTAGTTGTACTAGAAGAATGAATATCAGAATGCACAAGTTGAAAAGCTTCTTTAGATCTAGAAGTAGATCTAGAATAAGCAAGTCTATGAGATTTGGACAAGGCACAATGTTCACAAACACTATTGTTTGCAACAAGACTTTTAGGGAGACCAAGAACAAGCTCTTTCTTTGCCATTACCTCCAAAGATTTGAAGTTGGGATGGCCCAACCTCTTGTGCCAAACTTCTTGGTTTGTCAATTGCTCCCTAGCCATACATCCTTCATGATTAGAGATCACACATGCATCAAGCTTGAAAAGTTTACCATGCCTCCTACCTTGAGCAATCAAGGATCCACATTTACTTATCAAACATGCATCTCCAATGAACTCCACATCAAGTCCTTTGTCAATCATTTGACTTACACTAAGCAAATTCTTAGTGATTGAAGGAATGTACAAAACATTTTCAAGATTTGCTTTCCTATTTGTTGAAAGGGAAATAGGAATAGTGCCTATGCCTTTGATGTCACATTGACCATCATTTGCAGTGTAGATGATGTTACCTTCTCCCTCATAAGACAATAAGGATGTAAAGTATTCCTTATGTCTTGTCATGTGAGATGAGGCTCCACTATCAATCCACCAAGGATCATTATCATCTATGTTGGCTAACAAACTTGAAGTCATAACAAGTGATTCACATGTGTTATGTTCTTCCTCATCTATTGTAAGATTTCCTTGCCTCTCTCCTTGCTCTCTTTTCTTCTTATAACATTCATTTGCAAAATGACCTTTTATCCCACAATAAAAGCACTTGAACTTTGACTTATTGTTCTTAGTAGAAGAGGAAGAGGAAGAGTGATCATCATGATCAAAGTTACCACCTTTGGACCATTTCCCTTTGCCTTTACCTTTGCCCTTGAATTTGCCTTTTGTGAAGAAAGCCTCTTCACCTCCACCTTGCAAGGATGCACCATCAAGCTTTAATTGCAACCTATGTTCTTCAGCCAATAAGATTTCTTGCAAGTCAACCACACTTGGCAAGACTCTTTGAATGGCAAAACTTTGCACAAGGTTAGCATGTTCATTTAGCAAACCATTCAACATAACTTGGACTATTTCACCATCTTTTATGTTCTCATCAATGCATGCTAAATCATCACTTAGGGACTTAACTCTCAAGATAAATGCATGAGCACTTTCACCCTCTCTTTGCCTACTAGAAAATATTTGTCTCCTTAGGGTCAATACCCTAGATGTGGACTTTGATTCAAAGAGCTTCTTTAAGGCATTCCATGCCTCACTTGCACTTTGACACTTTCCAACTTCCTTGAGAAGTTCATTTGTAACATTCATTTTAATGATATGAAGAGCCCTTTTGGCCTTCTTATCAAACCTTTGTTGCTCTTGAAGTGTGAGAGGTCTCTCTTCAATTTCTGCAACTATGTCCATGAGTTCATTCAACTCAAGTAAGGACTCCATCCTCACTTTCCAAGTAGAGTAGTTTGATGAACTCAACCTTTCACTAGACTCTAGCATGATCCCACCATTGGAAGCCATGATTCTAATGTTTCTTCAACTTTTAGGTTTTGTCCTAAAGCACTTAGCACTCACTTTTCTCTCAACAAATGATAGATAAAGAGATCTATGAAGATTTAGGACCCTAAAACACTTCTATCTTGAACCTAGATGGTTTCCAAGCATAGAAAGGAAGATTGAAACACATGCAACACTTTGCACACACTAAGAATGGATTACAAAATCAAACCAACCTGAACACAATCTTGCTTAAGCTCTCAAACTTTCCAGCAAGTGACCAAATCAAGTTATGGTGTGAAGAGTTACTTGCATTCTTAGAAAATACCCAAAACTAGGATGCCAAGATTACCTAGTAATGAACAAACTTGATCAACATATGATCAACACACTAAGATATTGATTCAACCTGTAAAACCACATGTAAACCACACTTCTAAAAGTTTATAAACTCCAGCAAGTGATAAATACAAGATTTAGAGGTGAATGAATGAGCACACTTAGTGAATCACAAGACTAGCTTCACTATCTTGTCAAATCTTGGTGTTTAGATGTAGATCTAAGATCACTTCACATGAGAATGTTCCTCAACCTATTAAGAACCTGAAAACACACTTGCATAATGGTTAACACCTTCCAGCAAATGCTCCAATCAAATTACATAAGGAGAGTTACTTACATGCTCAACAAAGTACACCAAAATTTATGCCAAAATTGATGACAATCTTTACAATATGCTCTTCACAATGGAGCTTGCAATATGTTCACCCAAAAAAGGGGATCTTTCATCCAAATGGGAGCTTTGCTCAGCCTTTAGGAGAATTACAACTCACTCAAAAGAGCATTTGTCATCCACTTAAGGAGAAGTTTCATCCACTTAAGGAGAGTGTTCATCCAAGAATGGAGATTGTCAACAATAGGATTGAAAAGAACATTGTTAGTATTGAATATGCACAAGCCTCACAATAACAAATGATTAGGTGTTATGATCTGATCCAAAATAGTTTCTTTTCAGTCTCTGATCTTCAATAGACCTGAAATATGCTTTTGATCCACAAGTTCAACTCACAAAACAAAGGTTAGTAAGATTTGATCAACAAAGCAATGCAAAATCATGCTAGAACTTGATCAAACATCCAAATATCACCAAAAATGGAATACTTACTGTAAATAGAAGCCAACCAGCTCTGATACCATGTGAAAAATACAGATCCTAAGTGGATCTAAACTCCAAGATCATTGGCTTGAATGCTTGCACTCCAAACTACATAAGCTAGGAATTGGCAACACATTCTATGCTACCTAGAATGCAAAGAACTTGATCAAAAAGCATTTATCACAAATGGAAACTTCCATAAACATCAAGTGCGGCCCAAAATAGCATTATACAGTCCATAATACATCAGCCTACCACTTTTGGAAAGCACCTAAGATCATACACAATAGCTTGAAGACAATACACACAACAATGCTCTCAATGGAGGAAGAAACAATGACAATGATCTATTGATCTCAATGAAGCAAACAAAAGGTTTCTCCAACCTGTTCTCCACGACTTCCCTACTATTTATGGATGAGGAAGATGACTCTCTCTCCTCTCTCTAGAAGGTACTTGACCCTAGATATTCCCTATATAGGAAAAATAGCTAAAAATGGCTTATATGACCAAAATACATCAAAATGGTCTCATTTTGAAGGGTATGAAGTTTGACACTTCATCATACTGAAAAAATACAGTAAATAAAAACATTGTGGCCTGGTTCACACGTGTGAAACTCCAGAACCAAAACTATTTACAATTTTAGCCAATTTAGGCCTCAAACTAGCTAGGAAATGTTGACAATTTTCACAATAGGACCCACTTACAGTCACACAATGATTCTAACTTTAATTCTAACTCTCTCCCTTAAAGTAGAGTCACTTTTTATACAGTCATATACATAGCTTTAAAGTCAACAAACTTTAAATATAGAAAGTTTTGATTTAAACTTATCAAACTTTTCTCCAGTAAGTGGCTTAGTGAAAATATCAGCTAGTTGTTCTTCTGTGCTACAACGAACAACATGAATTTCACGACTTAGCAGTCTTTCACGTATGAAGTGATATTGAATCTCAATGTGTTTAGTTCTCGCATGGAACACTGGATTCTTTGCTAGCTGAATGCCACTTTGACTGTCGCTATGTAAAGTTGTGGGATTTTTCTGCTTCATGCCAATCTCTTCCAAGATTTGTCTCAACCATATAGCTTCTTGTGCAGCACTACACATTGCCTTTTCCGTAGGTGCTGCCATAAACTGACTTACAATGCCAACAACATAGCATATATCTGGTCTAGTTGTGGTAAGGTAAATCGAGCTCCCTACTAACTGTCTATATAGCGTAGCATCAAATGACTGTGATTCATCAAGCTTAGAAAGCTTTTTACCTGGTTCGATAGGAGTGTTTACTGGTTTGCAATCCTGCAATCTAAACCTGTGTAGTAACTCTTTGACATATTTCACCTGTGTTAAACCCACTTCATGTCCTTTTTGCCAGACTTCTACTCCAAGGCAGCTACTCCAAGGTAGTAATGCATCAGGCTGAGATCCGTCATTTCAAATTGTTCTATGAGGTCTTTCTTGATTCTGTTTATCATCTCTTGATTATTTCCCGTAATAATCAAGTCATCAACATAAAGAGAAATCAAAGCAACCATACCATCAAAGCATAAGACATATAGATTTGGATCATAATGTGTTCTCACCATCCCCTTTGAACGAAAGTAGGCATCAATCTTGCTATACCACGCATGTGGTGCTTGTTTAAGACCATAAAGCGCTTTCTTCAAGCGACATACTTTATTTTCCTGTCCTTTCGTTACAAAGCCTTCAGGTTGATCCATGAACACTTCTTCTTCTAACTCACCATTTAGAAAAGCAGATTTCACATCCATTTGTTGCAAAGGCCAACCAAAATGTGAAGCTAAAGCAATCAGTAGACGTAGAGTATTCCACTTACACACCGGCACAAAGCTCTCCTCATAGTCAATGCCTTTATTTTTTGAGTATCCTTTGATTACCAATCTTGCTTTGTGCTTTGCTATGCTTCCATCTGCATGGTACTTAGTTCTATATACCCATTTGCAACCAATGGGTTTCTTGCCAACTGGTGGTTCTACTAAGTCCCATGTGCTATGCTTAGCAATTGACTCCATCTCCTCTCCCATGGCTTTGATCCAAATGTCATCACCCTTCACTTCACCATAAGTCGAAGGTTTTTTGCTTTGAATAATGCTGGATAACAGAGCATAATTTGCTTCATACCTCTCAGGTAGTATCTTCTCTCTTGTTGATCTTCGTAGCTCTCCCTGGTTAGATGATCCTGGAAAGTCATCTATATCGCGGCTCTCCATCAATCTCTCAAACCACTTAGGGAGCTTTCTGTCAAGTGATCGGCTTCCTGGTGAAAATGTATCCCACGGTACATCCTTCTCCTTGCGTCTGTCACCTACAATTTCAATCCTTCTTGCACCAAAAGGTTTGTCCCTACCTCTCCAACCTGTTTCTTGAGGTTGAGTAGTAGTATCTTGAGATGTATCCTCATGTTCATCACTCGGAAGGTCAATGAATGGATCATCATCAGGTGGTATCCTCACTATGCCATTTTTCCTACTGGATGTGTCTATCTTCTCAGCATCTTTGTCTTCATACATCTTGGATTCATCAAAGATAACATCTCGGCTTATATGGATTTTGTTTTCGACTGGATCAAAACATCTATAGCCCTTCACGCGATCATCATATCCTAGGAATATGCACTTGATAGCTTTTACATCAAGTTTACGTATTTCTTCCTTAGAAATATGTACAAAGGCCTTAACATCCAAAGATTCGCAAGTGGTTCACCTTTGGCTTCTTCTTTGTGAATGCTTCCTCATGTGTAATTTTTGGTATGGCAATGGTAGGACTTCTATTTTGAAGATAAATTGTCGTGCTACATGCTTCTGACCAAAAATCTTTTGGTAATTTCATCTCAGCTAGCATAGATCTGGCACTTTCCACAATCGTACGATTTTTGCGCTCAGCTACACCATTGAGAGCAGGAGTATGAGCTTGCGTAAATTGTCTTTTAATCCCACATTGATCACAAAGATCATTGAAGTCATTAGACTTATACTCACCTCCACTATCTGATCTTAGGACTTTGATCTTCTTACTTGTCTGATTTTCGACCAAGTTTTTGAAGTTCTTGAAGTTATCAAAAGCATCTGATTTCTTCTTCAAGAAGTAGATCCACGTCTTACGTGACATATCATCAATAAAGGTCATGAAATAGAAGGCTTTTCCTAAGGACATGGTCCTCATGGGCCCGCATAAAACTGTGTGGATTAAATCCAGGATGTTCTTTGCTCTTGCAACACCCCCTTTATTAAACTTCTCTCGATGCTGCTTCCCATATATACAAGATTCGCACATCGATTTCAAGTGACCTTCTATTGTAGGCAGTCCTGTTACCATCTCCAATTTTCTCATCAAACTGAGGCTTCCCAAGTTCAAGTGACCAAGCCTCTTGTGCCACAACTCAGTTTGCGAAGGAACGGATGATACAAGTCCATGTTGCCCCTTGATGGTGGCATTCAACCTGTACAATTTTGTATTGGGCTCTCTTATTCCATTCGCAATAACTTTGAACTTTTGGTTCGCATCCTTCACAAAGCAACGATCATGGGTGAATTCTACTTTCAACTTTTGATCAGTAATGACTCCAACAGAAAGTAGATTTTTCTTCAAACCTGGTACGTAAAGTACCTCCCTGATTATCCTGCTTTTGCCGTCAGGCAGTTGGATTGAAACTGTGCCTATCCCCTTGATCATGCACACCTCACCATTTGCTTGTGAAACAGATGTTCCATTATCCAATGCCTTCAAACTACTGAACCAGTTCTTGTTACCTGTCATGTGTCTTGTGGCTCCCGAGTCAATATACCATGCTTGATCATCTTGATTAGATGACAATCCAGATATGAAGATGATAGAGTCTTCAGTTTCACCCTCATCGACAAGGTTACCTGCTTGTTTTGGTTTTCCCTTGCCTTGTTCTGCCAGGAATTTGTGACATTCACTCATCTCCTGATAGATTTTCTAAGATGGATTCTCCGAAAGGTAATGGAAAATGATCACGTTCAGTAACAACGTTAAGTTTCTTAAAATCAACACAGATGTAGAGTTTCCCATTTTTCTTGGGGACGATGACAATTGGGGGGACCCACCCAGTATGCTCAATTTCATAGATAAATCCCGCTTCTAAGAGGCGTTGTAATTCTTCTTTGATCTTGGCCTTATAGATGGGATTGCATTTGCATGGACAACTCGTAGTGGGTCTCGCACCCGGTTTAAGCGAGATACGATGCACAACTACGCTTTTCATGTCTTTATAGGTCCAGACAAAGATATGTCGATATTTTCGCAGGAGCTTTTCAAGCCATCTGCGTTGTTCGCGATTGAGAGGAGCTCCGACGTGGACAAGATATTCGTTGGTTTCATTTGGCTCACTCAGGGAAAGGGTTATGGTTTGTGCAGGGCCTTCGTAGAGAATTACCAGTTGGCTCACGTTGAGCTTGGGGTAATTGGATTGTGACATCCTCGATCATATAGTCCTTAAAGTATGCAGGAACATATAGTCCTTAAAGTATGCAAGGCTCCCCTGGAGATTTGAGGGGAGCCTTGCCTTTCTCTTGCCAGGATGGGGCTGAAATTTATTGGGGATTGGTGTAGGACTAGAGGAAATCTCATAGTATGACCACGTGGTTGAGGTTTTGGTGGTGGAGATGTGTGTGGATGAGGGACAGTTGGTATGTCATGGAGTATCTCATCATCAATTTGAAAGATAGTCTCCTGCTCACAGAGATTTCATGGATAGTGTGGGCATTTGGGACGGTAGAATTTTGTCTCAGATTTTTCAATTGCAACTTTGGCAACTGGTTCCACCTTGGAAGCATGTTGTGGATAGGTCCTAGGTGGGAGTGCTTCCATATAGTTGAGGCTCTGAAGATAAAAAATGTCCATATCTTCTAAGCAATTCTGAATTCGTAAGACGTTCTCGTCATCAATGAATAAATCGTCTGATTCATTAGTAGGTAGCCATGCAACATTTAGCAGTTCATCATGGTGTGGAAGAATATCAATAAAATTGACATTGATGATAGGTGTATCCAGATCAAGTAATTGGTCGTGATCGATCGGGAGTGGAGAGATACAATTATCCTGATGCTGAGCACAGTAATTGCCATTCACACAATCAATGGTAGCTAGATTGTGACTCCAGTTTATAATATCCATAGATTTAACATAATGACCTTTTTCATGGCTGGACTGGTATGGCTCAAATACTGAGTTGGTGGGTGAGGATCCCTCGTCATGGATGTGTGCAGGTTTGAGTTTACCCATTGAGTCAATGGTGAAAAAATTGTCACGATTGCCAAAAGTGACTCGGCCTTTGTTGCAGTCATGAACGACTCGTGCATTGGTGAGCCACAGACGACAAGTAGTAATTCATAAGAATAAGCATTATTAGGAATACCAAGTACTATGAGATCAACAGAAAACTTGAGACCTCCTAGTTTGATCAACACGTGCGGAAGGAAACCGGTAGGTCGGAGCACACTTTTATCAGCCATCCGAAGCTGACAAATAGGTTTGGCTAGCTTGTCGCTCAGATTCCATTCCATCATGAGGGATGTGGAAATGATATTAACCCCGGAATCTCCATCGAGTACTGCTAAAACTTCATGAGATTGATGATGCGTAGCTGGGATTTTGATGTTGCCTCGTTCGCTGAGTGGATTGGTTAGATGTAAGGGCATTTCAAGCAACTCGTCAATAGTGGTGGTGGTATTGGATTGGATCTGTTGTTTCCACTGGCTAGCATGCTTCCAG
Organism: Diphasiastrum complanatum; assembly: GCA_029204225.1. Lineage (NCBI taxonomy): Eukaryota > Viridiplantae > Streptophyta > Lycopodiopsida > Lycopodiales > Lycopodiaceae > Diphasiastrum > Diphasiastrum complanatum. The sequence goes on from CM055099.1 coordinate 50,604,019, forward strand.
GGTACATGGAAGGGAAGAGTGACATTGGCTTGTAGTAGATCTCCCCAAACTTCGGTACCTTTAAGGGTTTTGCTTTCAAAGGGCTTGGGAGGTACTTAATGGGAAGAGGAAGATTGTTGGTTGGCATTGCGGATTTGCTGACGATACTCATGATGCAGCCGAATTTCTTCAAATGGGTGAGGGTAAACTATCGGAGTTGAATCATCACTTGGAGGAACAGCCTGTGGTTGAGTTTTGCTGGGTGCAAGTGTAGGGGCTTGGCGTTGGATTTGTGCCCGAGTTAAGACCCAAGCAGGATGTGTTTCGATTGGTAAGGTTTCTACTTGTACTAAATAGATAGGAGCGGCTAACTTAGATCGGGATGGGCAATTCTTCACGTGATGTTCAATACCACAGTTTTCACAAGCTAGGAGAAAGCAGAGTTTATATGGGCAACGAATACTAGGATGTTTACCTGCACAGAGGGCATTGGAATCCACTGGTTGAGCATTAGAATCATAGGTATAATAAACAACCGTGTCAATAGAGTACTGTGGTTGAGTATTGTCTTCCACATAGTAGGTGGCCGGATCGATGGTATTCGGATCAAGATAATGGACAACGTTTTGTGGGGTAGGTTGGTTAACAACAAACTATTGTCGTGGGGATTGGTATTTGTTGGAGGGTTTGCGGATCCCTAGGCAACCCTAACCCTAATTAATAAGTGAGAGGGATTTGGCACCCTGTGTGTGTAAGTCCAACCCAATGATCACATAGTTATTTGATTGATTAATTAGAAAGTCAATAAAAGGACTTTAGGCCTTTCTGCTGGACTTTTAATGTCGCAGGGCCTAAATGTCAAGTTAGTGAATAAAGTTGGGTTTCCCTCCAATTTTGATGGTTCCCACACTTTTTTAAATTTGAATAAAAAGAGAGGCAAGACTGGACCAATAGGATTCAGAGGCCAAGGTCCTCCTCTCTACTATAAAAAGGGACCAACTCGAGTTGCTCCTCATGTTCATTTTCTCATTTCAATAAAGCTGATTGGTTCTCTTTAGAAATGGATTGATGAATGTCCTTGCTCTTCCTTTCTTTTCCTCCATTTCTAATGATTTTTTTGGATTTTGCTAATTGTTGAATTTGATCATTATTGGGATTGTTATTTCTTATGCTTTGGTGAGAGAGAAAAGGAGAGAGAGAAGAGTAAGTTTCTATCATTGTTGTGGATCTAGGGTTAATGGAAGTAGGGTTAATGGATGTAGTGTTAATGCTTAGTGTTAGATCCTCCATTCATGTTGAAATCTGAACTATACTATCGCTCTCATGAGAAGTAACCTACACGTGACAACTAACTCTGTCTCTTTGATGCTAGATTTGTGAAAAATGCAAAAATAAGCTTGGTAGAGGCCAAAAATCTTGTATATAGATAAACACACATGTGTGAGCTTGTTCTCACGTGTGAAAATAGTGTACTTGTCATGTACCATAATCATATAGGTTGTACATATGATTTAATTCAAGTTCTAGTGGCTAAAAAGGCCAAAAACTAGTTTTCTAGACATATGACACATGGCATCAGTCTATTGCTTGCATGAGGCACATCCTTTGGTTAGGTGTCACATCCCATGTGTAGAGGACAGCTCACATGTGTGGAATAAGCTGAAGTAGACGAATTTTGACTTCTAGAAGATTTTCAAGTAGATCTCCATATAGAAGGAAAATGGGCCAAAAGTGCTCAAAATAGAAGGTTTTGTCCAAGTGTCAGTTTTGCATGATGAATCATCATATGACAAAGCACCTTCACACATGTGGGATAAAAGGGATGATCAGTACCACGAGCTCTCACTTATTGTATATATAGAGCCACATTTGGCCATAATCAATGTGAGACGCCAATCTTGGTTTTGGAAGCAATTTTGAGTGATTCTCTCCATCTGTCTACATTTGTCTTGATTGTTTTGAGGTTCTATCAATGTGTACTTGATTTTTAGGTTGGAGTCCATACTCAGACAATGTTTCACACGTGTGAAACCATAAAGTACACTTAGCTTCAATTAATGATTGTTCTTGTTAGGATTTTGTGTCTAGAATTGATCTAGATTGATCTTAATATGAAGTAGATTAATAGATCAAGTAATCTGACAACCAATCCCTCATGAGGATCAGATTAGGATCCACTCTTGGTCCTTTTTGTACTTTTTGCACATGGTATCAGAGCCTAGTACAAGAGGTTTGGTTGAAATTGATAGGGTTAATTCAAACCAAAGCCAAAATTAGTAGTTTTTTGGAAACTATTCAAATTTTGTGTAGCGAGTTGGATTTGATAGTTATCCTCAAAAGTCTTGGTCCAGATCTTGTTGTGGGCTGTAGGAACCCTTTTAACACGTGTGAGGTTGTACAGCTCCGGTTTTGGCTGAGACATTTCAAAAATTTGTAGAATTTGACTCACATACCCAATTTGAGTGATTTTTGGTGCAAAATCAAGCATTTTCTATAGTAAATCTAATCCTTTGATTAGTTCTTGGATTGGATCAGCCAAAAAATTAAAATTGAAGCTTGAAATAGGTGCATTAATTGATCTTCTCTGATTTTTGAGTGTATGTTGAAGTTAAGAGAGATTTTGCTAAAAATCATAGATTAAGGAGTGATATGCAAGGTGAGAGGTTGAAATCCATTGTACCATCACTCTAGATTTGTTCAAGAGTGATAGGGTCGAGTTTAGAAGCATCAATTTGCTAGAAAACATCTTTGGATCTGTCCTCCAAGTGAAACCTTTGAGAGTTTCTAGTGCATATAGAGCATCTATGCAGGTCTTTTGTAGAATTTGACATAGATTGGCTTCAATTGAGAGTTCTAGAAAAGAGATTGAGATCCAAGTCACATAGTTCAACCCTACTCAATTTGTTTGAGTGATTTCAAGGTTTGAAAAGATTCATTAAGGTGTCTATGTATGGCAAATGTGTAGAGAGAGATCCAATTTTCTAAGAGTTCCTTCCTTTGTAGAGGGCAAGATCTAGAAGCTCATTATGTGTTGTTATTGGCGGAGAGTTTGTCTCTTCCTAGGTGATCAAATCTTTCTAAGTGGCATTAGCTCTTTGAAGCACAATATCTTAGTGAGAAAAATCACAACTTTTGATTTTGAATTTCATTCCAAGTCTCTAAAGGTAGAGTAATTGGTGGAATCCAATAGGGGTGATTGAATCAATTTATTGAGCAAAAATTGACATAGTATGTATGAAGCTCAAATTAGTTCTATTCAACTTACTTTGTGAGAGTGTGAGGGTCAATTTGAGATCCCATTGGATGTCTAGAATGAGGAGGAGTCCATATCTGAGTATTCATGCATGGTTGAGATCTTTGTGAATCTCTAGTTGTCTAATTTTTTAAGCTTTGTGAAAATTTGGTGGTATAGTTTGTTGTCAAATCAAATCAAATTCATTCTAAATCTCAAGTGTGAGATTATTTGGGTCAAGAGTGAGTCCAAAAGAAGTGATTGAGTTTGATTTTCATGTATTTGAAACAAAACCCATCTTTTGTTCAAGAATCTCAAGTGTTGAGAGAACTAGTCAAGTGAAAAGGAAAATCTAGGTGTCAAATCTTTTTCATATCCATTTCAACTTTCAAAAGGAAGAGTCATTCGTATTTGATGAGTCCAATAGGAGATTGGATCTGATTTCTTTAGTGATTTGATTCAAAGATTGTGTGCTTTTGTCTTAGTGATCAAAGCAAAGTTTCCAATTGACTAGTCATTACTGTGAAGATTGATTCTTCGGTTTGTGAGCTAGATCTTTTGTAGATCCTTCTAGATTGTTGAAGATGTTCAAATCTAGTCTCTTGAAAGTCACAATTTACATTTGTAGAATCGTATCACAGGTTTTTATTCACATGACATCAATAGGTGGCATCCTATTGAAGGAAAGAAAGGATCGTGAGTGCAACCTTTGTGGCAAGGGAGGATATTTTTTCTCAAGATGCTACAAAAATAAGACCAATCCATCCAAGGAGAACCAAAGCAAGGGGGCTGAGGTAAAGGATGGAGCTTCAAGTTCAAAATGCAAATACAAGAAGGACAAGTCCAAGGAAAGGTGTTTCCTTTGTGGAAAGGTGAATGAGGCTTGGAGTCTCACAAGGACTTGCAAGATTTGTCTTCAAGAGTCCATCACAACAGATGTCAAATCTTTTGAAATTTTTCATTTGGAAGTGCATTGTTTGGTTCAAGATGCAAAGATAGATCTCACTTTCATGAAAGTAACTTGGATCTATTTTATGTCCTTCGAAAGTATTTTGCTTGGAACTTTGGACAAGTTCAAACTTATTGTTATTATCCAAGAGAAATCAATCAAGAATAAGGAGCAATCACAAAATGAAAATAGTTTCATTTATGCTCTCATGTCAACTTATGAAGAACCATTTTGCTTTGAAGAGATTTTTGTATCTCAAAGGTGGATTAAGGCAATACTAGTTGAGTGTGATGCCTTAAAAGATAGCAAAATATGTTTTCCTTGTAAGCTTACATTAGTTATGAAGTCAAGGAAATGGAAATATCTTCATAATGTAGGATCTTTTGGTTTCAATAAGATCATGAATGATGTGTTCATTCATAAAGATGAAAATTGTATGTTTTCAACTCTAAAGGCAAGTTGTAAACTTCTTATGAGATTAAGTGAAGCTTCCAAAGTGGACACTTATATCCATAAGCAAGTAGTTAGCCTTATTGAGATGGAAATACCTTTTGATTTCAATATTGGGAAAATCATGCCAAGTTGTGGTGATTTTTGGACTTATGTTTCTAGCATAAGTAATCTTGATAATCATAGGAAGTGCATATTGAATGGTCATGATTGTTGTGATCATTATGAGACATGGAGGTCTCGGATTTCCATCGAAAAGGAGCATCATGAAAATGATCTTAAGGAGTCATCTAAAAGTTCAAGTGTGCCAAGGATTGAGAAGGAGAGTCCTTCTCAAGGTTCAAGTATGTCAAGGATTGAGGAGGAGAGACCTTCTCAAGTTGTGATTCCAAAAAGAATCTCAAGAAACATGGTTGAGTCCATGTGGCTCACATTTCAAGGGAAAGAGGAGCATACCTCATGTGGTATACATCTCATACTTACTTCTCCTAAGTCATTTGATAAACTAATTTGCTTTAGTGAGATCATTGCATCTCAAAATCAGAGTAAAGCCATACTAGTTGGGTGTGAAGTATCTCTTGAGAACATAGATGATGTTCTTAAAAGGTTAAAATTGATTTTAAATCAATTAGAAAGCAAATGGTTATTTCATCAAATGTATGCTCTTGAGTCATGTAAGAGCAAAAGTGATTTGTTCACTCATAGTTTGAAAATTTGTATTGAGGCAAATTGTAAACTCTTTATGAGAGTAAGTGAATCATCTTATAAAGACACTTATCTCCATAATGAAGTATTTAGCCTCATTGGATCTAAGATTAGCATGGTAAAATGGTATGAAGATATGATGCAAACACTTTGTTATTATAGCATGCATAGTCTTGCCAATTTGGATGAGTCTAATTCTCTAGATCATGGTAACATGATGTTAGATCTTTGTGATCCTATCAAATAAAAAAGAAATCTTTTTTTCTCATGGAGGAGCATGCACATGAAGAAGGATCAAGCCTCAAGGTCAAGCATCTACATGAAATTTGGAAGGGATCAATTTTGGAGGTGCTAGGATGGTGCAAATCTCTCAAGCTCATCAAAGATGTCAACATCAAAGAAGCACTATCATGGATATGGTGATTTTAGATCAACATCAAGCTCATTGGCTGACCTTCACACCTTTTGAACCAGCAAAGGCCAATTCAGCCCATGGAGTCAAGTTCAAAATCATCATGTTTTCCATCAAGCTAGATTTACCAAGCTAGATTTTTTGAGGAGGAGTGTGAAAAATGCAAAAATAAGCTTGGTAGAGGCCAAAAATCTTGTATATAGATAAACACACATGTGTGAGCTTGTTTCCACGTGTAAAAATAGTGTACTTGTCATGTACCATAATCATATAGGTTGTACATATGATTTAATTCAAGTTCTAGTGGCTAAAAAGGCCAAAAACTAGTTTTCTAGACATATGACACATGGCATCAGTCTATTGCTTGCATGAGGCACATCCTTTGGTTAGGTGTCACATCCCATGTGTAGAGGATAGCTCACATGTGTGGAATAAGCTGAAGTAGACGAATTTTGACTTCTAGAAAATTTTCAAGTAGATCTCCAGATAGAAGGAAAATGGGCCAAAAGTGCTCAAAATAGAAGGTTTTGTCCAAGTGTCAGTTTTGCATGATGAATCATCATATGACAAAGCACCTTCACACATGTGGGATAAAAGGGATGATCAGTACCACGAGCTCCCACTTATTGTATATCTAGAGCCACATTTGGCCATAATCAATGTGAGACACCAATCTTGGTTTTGGAAGCAATTTTGAGTGATTCTCTCCATCTATCTACATTTGTTTTGATTGTTTTGAGGTTCTATTAATGTGTACTTGATTTTTAGGTTGGAGTCCGTACTCAGACAGTGTTTCACACGTGTGAAACCATAAAGTACACTTACTTTCAATTAATGATTGTTCTTGTTAGGATTTTGTGTCTAGAATTGATCTAGATTGATCTTAATCTGAAGTAGATTAATAGATCAAGTAATCTGACAACCAATCCCTCTTGAGGAGCAGATTAGGATCCACTCTTGGTCCTTTTTGTACTTTTTGCACAAGATTGACTAGATCTTGGATTCAGGTTAGGCAAGGAAAGAAACCCACTACAATTTTGGTGCCGTTGTCGGGGAGCTATGCCAATTTTTTAGTTTGCAGCATGCTTGGCTGATGATTAGCTTGCATTAGGCATCTTGTTGTGGCATGAATAGTGTTAAAACTGCATTGTAGGGATAGTTTGGGATTGATTTTGCTAGATTTTGAGTGGATTTGCTTGTTTGAAGTCTAATCAGATTATTAAACAGGAAAAGCTATTCTAATCACTAATCTTAAGATCCATTTGGATCTGAGATATCAAAGAAAATAACAAAAATTGGTCAAATCTGTCAAATTTGGTCAAGAAGAGACAAAAAGCATCGTCAGAGCCCAGAACTTTTTACCCTCTTTTAAGAAAACTTTTTCGAGTTGCAGACACCTTTGGTTTTGTTTACAGAACCTTCAGTTTGAAGGGCGAAGATTAATTCCCAGCAGATTTCCAGAAACATCAGAAAAACAACCAAAAAACACCAAAAATTATCAAAATCCTAAAAAAGACAAAAAAAAAACCTTCGCCCAATTCACTGTGCTTAGATGTGATTCAGGTCTATCTACTGCTAGGTCGGCGAAGAACAATACCAAAAACCAAAAGGTTTTCAGAGGATCAGTTGTCATATTGTCATATTTTTGCCAAAAAAGTCACTTTTTTGCAAAATTACCAGTATTACTCTTGATCCTTCGCCAGAGCCTTCGTCGAGTTTCTAGAACATTCTATTTATATAAAAATACTATTTTTGAGTTCGGCTTATCTTGATCAAATCACAAAAAATCTTGATTGTTACCCTCGCCAGATCACAAAAATTGTATTTTCTTGTGTCAGAAACCTTCGTCCTGTTGTCCATAGTTTTATCTGTGTCAAATCTTCCATCTGAGAAATCGACGAAGGTTATTTCCCAAGAAATTGTCAGAAAAGTGTTTAGAGAGTTTTTATCCCAAAATAGCATTGTTGAACCTTCGCCGAGCCATCCTTTGCCTAGATAACCTTCGCCACTCCTATTTTTAGTTTCTGATTTTCCAAATCAAGTCTGTCAAAATTTGGATCAGATCTGATATATTCTGAATTGGACTCTGAGAGAATTATCATTTTTGGGAAGTATTGATTGATCAAATTTTGGTTAGTTCTCATCATATAGAATCAGATTCTTGAAAAGTGGAATAGAGCTAGCAGATCTTATATGAGATAGTTTTTGGAAAAATCTATATCCAATCACATTATCAATTTGATCTAAATGGCTACCCTTGGAGCTACTCCTGGAGGTGCTCCACAGGAGGTCAATCCAATTATTGCTAGAAGAGCACCCCGATTGGATCTACCCAAATATAATGGATTAACAGATCCAGTTCGATTTCTTTAGATTTATGCTGAATCCTGTGAGGTCTACGGTGAGATTTATTCTCAAGATAAACTTAAGCTATTTCCTATGGCCTTAACAGGCACAGTACAAGATTGGTACTATAACCAAGATGAAACTGAGCGTTTAGATTGGGAGGTTGTTAAATGAGCCCTTATCACACGGTTCAAACCGCGGAAGTTTATGGAAGACCCTTTCCTACTTTTGAGTAAAATTAAAATGGAAAAGCGGCAAATGGTTCGAGATTACATCGAAAGGGTGAAACGTCTTAGATTTGAATGTGAGCCTAAGCTTATTAATGAAAATGCCATGATTATGTGGTTTTTGTCAGGTCTACCTAAACGGATCAGACGTGAACTGAAACGCCATAATGAGTACGCACTTTTGCAATGGACGATGCAATTCGGGAGGAGGATGAAGATTCAGATGATGAGCCAAATGTCAGTATGTTGCCTTATACAGCAGGGCAGACTACTACGACATCCACCACAATTGCATCAACGAATGCCAATGCTAGTACAGAAATGATGCTCAATGAGTTTGAGAAACTTGGGAAGACCCAGCAGAAACAGATGGAAAAGTTGCAGTTGCAATTTGATGAGAAGATTAAAGCATTGGAAAATTTTCACGGAGAAGCAAACAAGGAACCTGAGAAGTTTGCAAAGACTTTTCCTACCAAGGAAAATGTCTGGTGTTCTATTTGTACAGGAAATCACACAATGAACGAGTGTCCTCAATTGAAAAAACGAATGGAAATCAGTGTTTGCCATTTGTGTAATTCACCTGACCATGAGACTGCCTTTTACAACTTCAACCCTTGGATGATTCAGCAATGGTATGCCTAGATGGGATATTGAGATCCACAGTATGGAGGCAATCCAGCAGCAAGACTACGACAATATACTCTTGGATACCCAGAGCGTCTAGCCTTGCCTGCCCCACCAAAGCACTCCGCTCCTCCTGCCAATTTGATGGAACCAGAACCTTACGGAAGTGCTGAGCAATGGAGCTATGGTAATGATCAGGAAGGTGGATCTTCAGAACATGATGCCATTCATGTTGTCGCTCAACAACAAGCTTTGAGAAATTGGGCCAGAGCACCACTTGGATGCTTTGCATGTGGAGAAAATCACAGAGCTGCAGAATGCCCAAATAAAGAAAAATTTGTACCATTCTGTCGTGACTGTGGATATGGGCATTGCTATAAAGACTGTCCAGCAAGACCGAAGCCACCACCAGCTACAGCACCTGTAAATTTGATAACAATCAAGCAAGGATCAGTAGCTCATAATAAACCAAGTGCACCCTTGATGGTGGTCACCAGAGCACAAAAGCAAAAAGAACCAGTAGTGGATTCAGTACCTGCTAATTCTATATCATTGAACAATACACCAACAACATCAAAAGTTTATCCAAATCTTAATGTAGAAAAACAAAGATATCAGGATATGAGACAGTGGATTAAGTATCTACAAGAAGAAGAGGAACTTGAAGCTGCTAAAGTAACAGCTGAAGTTCGGTCTTCACCATTGCAGCCTCCAAGAAATTTACGTACGGATATGAATGATCAATTACATCATCACGAAGAACCCTTCAAGATGACAGAACCAGAAGCACCCCATACAGAATTACTCATGAATATTTTGTCTAGCAAGATCAATATTTCATTGGGAGAGCCCTTAAAGTTGGTGCCAAAAGCAAAAGAAGTCTTAGCGCAAAAGTTAGCTCAAGAAGAATCTGAAGACCATCAGGAGCCGCTCTTTTGTGCTGGATTTGAAGAATCTAATGATGTACTACATGTTGGAGCAGCTTGGGAAAGTGAACAAAAGAATATCACTCTGCTAATACAACATAGACAATTTTCTGAAGAAGCAGCTGTGATAGACGGCGGTTCAGGAGTTAACCTGATTTCTACAAAGCTATGTACAAAATGGGGCCTTAGAAAGACTAAGCCTGCTACCTTTTCTATTAAGCTAGCTGATCAAACGACGGTTCGTCCACGAGGAATGGTGGAAGATATACCTGTCAGGATTGCAAGAGTACAGTTGTCATGATGGACTTACCAGAAGCATCAAATGTCTACCGAGTTCTCTTAGGACGTCCATGGTTACGAGTTGCGCAAGTAATTCATAACTGGGGTATCAGCAAAATCACTTTTGAAAATCGTGAACGTGCAGTTAAAATTGATTCTACGACTTGGACTATCAAGCCAGTGGTTCAAAAAGCGGATGACGATTCATCAACAACGGATCACACTTGTGATCGACCAGAGAAAAAATTGGGAGTTCACTACAATTCTCAAACGGATACTGTCAATTGTAATGAAGCTCTTGCAACAATTGATTGTACAGCATGATATATGTGTCAACAAGATATTCAATCAGAGATGAGCGAGATTTCCTTGTTAGATCGAACTTTGGATACGCCAATCACGTTTCCACTAAATGTACTGAATGTAGTCTGGATATCAACGGAACCTATACCAGATCCAATTGAGGATGATCTCATACCAATGAGCCATGTCTTAACTTATGATGGCAATGCAGAACTTACGGATGAACAGATTCTACATCATATGTATCCGACCAGATTTGGAGTGCGTAATGTTCCTGATGAACCAACAATCAAATCGTCCAAAGCAGTTATATTGAAGGGAGACAGGATGACAGGTTCGATGATGAAGAAACAAGCAAAGCAACATTATAATATGGTCCTGAAATGGGAAAATCCCCCTCAAAAGATTGATTTAAAGGAAGTGCCACCTCAATTGGATAAAGACAAAGGAAAAGTCAAGAATGATTCTTCAAGTCAGATCTCCAGCAAGACATCATCTTCTAGGAAGTCTTCACCTGAGAAGAAAGATTTATCATCCCGGAAGTCATCACCTCCACGATCAATTCATGTTAAGAAGACTAAACAAAGATCCAAGACAAGTCCTTTTGAAAAAGAACAAGCAAATGTAGTCCAACATGATATGCCAGAGCATTTTAAACGTTATACACTGGATGATGTGGTTACCATGTTACCTAAAGCACATCATGAACCTGAAGAACACATGCCAGAATCTAAAGAGGTTTACGATGGCCCAGCTAGGACGCAGCCAATGAATCTTGCAGAACCAGGAGAACCAAAAAAGATTGTACAAGTGGGATCACAACTTACTCCTGAACAGTATCAAGCACTATGTTTGCTACTTATTAAGCATCAAGATTGTTTTGCATGGACTTATCAAGATTTGAAGGGTATTCTGACATCAGTCATTGAACATACCATACCTTTAGTACCTGATGCAGTACCAAAGGTTACAAAGTTCAATCGTTGTAATCCTAATGTGGCAGATCTGATAAAGAAAGAACTTCAGAGATTGCTTGACGCCGATTCATTTATGAGATCGAGCATATCGAATGATTTCACCGATTGTCATTGTTCCTAAGAAAAATGGAAAATTGCGAATCTGTGTGAATCTCAAAGCATTGAATAAAGTGACACGGAAGGATCACTTTCCGTTACCTTTTACTAAAAGCATTTTGGATCGCCTTGCTGGAGTGAAAGCTTATAGTTTCATGGATGGATTTAGTGGTTACAACCAGGTTAAGATTGCACCTGCCGATCGCCACAAAACTGCTTTTGCAACAGAATGGGGCACCTATGCTTACAAAGTAATGCCGTTTGGACTTTGTAATGCACTAATGCAATTTGCCTTTAAAGATTATCTGCAAAAATTCCTTGAAATTTACTTGGACGACTTGGGAGTTCATAGTATAGATACAGACCACCTGGATCGATTGGAAAAAGTCTTTGAAAGATGCCGCAAATATCAGATTTCTCTAAATCCAGAAAAATGCCCGATATGGGTTTCTCACGGAGTGATGCTTGGACATGTGATATCAAGACATGATATTGCCACCGATTATTCTAAGATCAAAGTTATTGTGGAATTGCCACCACCAGCAACAATTCGATGAGTTTACGTGTTTATGGGTCATGCGAACTACTATCGAATTTTTATTATCTTCTTTGCAGATTTAGCATGACCTATATACAAATTAAGTATTGTTCCTATTTGGACAGTAGAGGCGTTAGAAGCCTTTGAAAAGTTAAAAAAAGCATTATCTTCAGCACCAATACTGCGTTCTCCAGATTGGACATTAGAGTTTCATGTTCATACGGACGCCTCAAAATACGCCATTAAATCAGTTTTGACGCAGCCAGGTGACTATAAGAAGGATTATCCTATACGATTTGCAAGCAGACAGCTTACAGATCTAGAGAAGAATTTTTCAACAATAGAACGTGAAGCGCTAGCCATGATTTTTTTTGTTCGGAAATTTTGTCACTATCTCATGGAAACGCACTTTGCATTTTATACGGATCATCAACCATTACTTTGCAAGATGGTTATTATTATTGACGGAATTTGACTTTCGAATTGTGGTCAGAAAGGGGAAGCAACATTATCTAGCCGATCACGTTTCATGAATTGAATCCGCACCAGTTAATACTGAAGTGGATGATGAACTGCCAGATGCTGCATTGTTCTATGTTGAAGCAATACCTGAGTGGGCGGCATACATTCTTGAGTGCCTGATGCTAGGACAACCGAATGACTCTTTGACAACAAAAGTACAGAAAAGACAATTGATTCATAAGACTCAACCTTATCAATTAATTGCAGGACAATTCTATCGTCGTGGATCAGATAGTATTTTACGAAGATGTGTTTTACCGCATGAAGTACCAGATCTAATCATGTTTTCACATGATGGCATGGGTGGATGACACTTCTCTACAGATATTACTGTTCGCAAACTTTTGCAATCCGGTTGTTGGTGGCCTATGCTTCATAAGGACACAGAAAATTTTATTCAGACATGTGATGTCTACCAGCGAGCACGGCTACCTACTCGACAGAATTACGAACCCTTACATCCGGTTTTATCGCAAGAACCGTTTGAAAATTGGGGACTGGATTATGTTGGTCCTATTCATCCCGCTGCTCAAGGATCTCAGGCTCGCTACATTATCGTCGCAACTGATTATATGATCAAGTGGGTTGAAGCCAAAGCTGTCAAAGTAGTTGATGCGAAATCTATAGCTAAGTTTCTATATGAAAATATTATAATCAAATTTGGATGTCTAATCGAAATTGTCAGTTATCGGGGTACACACTTTGAAATTCAAACAATAAAGTGTTTACTAGAATTTTTTTTTGTTATACACAGATTTAGCACTCCTTATTATCCCAAAGGCAATGGCCAAGCTGAATCTTCCAATAAGATTCTCTGCACCATTATGACAAAGACAGTTGAGGCGAGTCGGTCTGATTGGGAACATAAACTGTATGCAACATTGTGGGCATTCAGAACCGCTTACAAAATAGTACAAATCAAACACCTTTTCAACTAGTTTATGGTCAAGATGCTGTTATGCCAATTGAATTTTTAATCCCATCTTTACACATAGCAGCAACGAAACGATTAAATGATGATCAGTATTTACAACTTTGCCACGATGCATTGCACAAATTATGTAAAACCCGATTGATGGCATTTCATGCCTTAGCATGAGAGAAAGCCTGCCGCAAGGCATGGCACGATCGGCGATTGCATAAGAAAGATCTGGAAGTAGGAGATCTTGCATTGATCAAGTGTTGTAAAGCTACCTTTACAAGCTTTACTTCCGGCGCCACTGGTGCGAGCATTGTCCCCGGCGCTAGCAGCGCCCCTGCTACTCCTGGCGCCGCTCCCGGTGCCACTATGACCAGAATCCAGCCAAGTTCCTATGGCTGAAAATCTTTGATCGGTTCTAGCGAAGTCCAGAGACCTCAGATCGATGTGCAATCACCTCACACGATCTAGGCATGATTAAAGGAAGCCTGGGGATCAATAAAATCTAGAGAGAGAAAATACTAGAAAGACAAAAACGTGCTTTACCAGCCTGGGTAGAGTGCTTGATATGAGGGGGGGAGGGGGTGCCGAATCCCACCAATACTATAGGGGAGTGCGGGTTGCGACTCAGGGCGAGCTCCAACCAAGTCTCAGCCTCCCTTGCTGGAATGTTGTCATGGCTCTCGCCTTGGCATGCTAGCGCCTCGGAGACTAGGGTCGGTCACACACTTGAAATGTAACTTCTTAGATTTATCAATAAAGTGGGATTTTCCTCAAATTGACTCTGATTACCTTCTGGATTTCAGTGTTCGGTAAAAGTGCCAGTTGTAAGGCCGCTTCAAAATTTTTAAGTTGGCACATAGCTGAGGGTCGTATCTCGGGACGCCAGCAGTATGCCGTCAGGACCATTCGGCCCGTGGCGCCACCGGTATGCTGTCGAGACCATTTGGTCCAGGAACTGGTTGTCTTCATATCTGTCACGGCTTGTGGTTCTGAGTGTTCCTTGCATGCACGTGAATGGGTTAAGCTCTTGGGGAACGGGCTCTAACCTGTCGGCTGAGTTGGATGGCTTGCTTGGGTGGAAGTTACCTGTTTAAGGCTGTCCAGTCTGGCGTGGCGCCAGGTTGGCCTCCAGCGCTCGTGACGAAGCTTTCAGTTGGTTAAGTCTGATGTAAGTCAGAAAGCTTGCTTGGAATGGATGTTACTCATTTGTAACGAAGCTTCGAGTTGGTTAAGTTTGATGTATGTCGGGCGGCTTTCTTGTAGGGAAGTCACCCACATCGGGACCCCCGATTTGGCATGGTGCTAGTGTAGCGCAGGCATCCCAAAGGGAGCTGGGAACCACGACTTAGCTTCCCAGCCTTCAACTCTTGCCATCCAAACCCACTTGACATACAAGCAGCCAACTCACCAACAACGATCAGACTTAACCAACTTGAAGTTCCAAAAACCAACATTGAGATCCAACCTGGCGCCATGCCAGATCGGGGGTCCCGATGTGGGTGACTTCCCTCCAAGCAAGCCGCCCGACATACATCAAACTTAACCAACTTGAAGCTTCGTTACAAACGAGTAACATCCATTCCAAGCAAGCGGTCTGACTTACATCAGACTTAACCAACTGAAAGCTTCGTCACGAGCGCTGGAAGCCAACCTGGCGCCACGCCAGACTGGACAGCCATAAATAGGTAACGTCCACCCAAGCAAGCCATCCAACTCAGCCGACAGGTTAGAGCCCGTTTCCCCAAGAGCTTAACCCATTCACGTTCATGCAAGGAACACTTAGAA
>CM055099.1:50629290-50749008 GCA_029204225.1 Diphasiastrum complanatum
AGAATGAGTCAGGGAGGCACGTGTGAGAGATGAATGAAGGAGGCTTGTTTGGCAGGATGGAGGCAAGGTGTTCGTTAACATGGAGGGCTGTGGGGTGCATGTGTGAACTGTTGCAAGAGTTGAAACTCAAAACAAAGAATGATGTCCAGTGAAGACTGTTGACAGTGAAGCTCTGTGACAAGTTTATACTCTTGATTGAAAATCAAGAATGGTGCAGAATACAAATTATTACAAGGTGTGTAAAAACTCAGATGTGTTGAAAGATTGGGATTGTGTTTGCAGGGACGCGAGCAAGGACAGTGTGGCATCAAGCGTTGAGAACTTGGTTGAATATTACATGTCTAAGGTCAAGTGGCAACGGTGCCAAATGTTGACAGCTTCTCTGTTTTAGAATCTGTTTACTAGTATTCTTTTGCTTACTTATTTCTTCTGCAGAGACAAAGAGATCTAGTTTAAGTTCTTTTTCCTTGTTTAAAGCCCAAAATCAGGCAGACGGGACTGAATATCGATGTAGTATTGTGTCCTGCCTGTCAGAGGATATCCGGATGGGTCTCTCTTGAACTGAATGCACATGCATAATCAACTGAAATGCAAGCCAATGCGTTCAACAAATGATCTACATTACTGCTTAGTGGAACAACGATGAAATCTACTTCTGCTTTGCTGCAAAATGAATTGAAATCAGATCTTAAGACCTAATATACTTGCATGAATTAACAAAACAAGAAACAAGAATTAATCTACAGCATTTTAGAAGTCCAAGAATCAAGAAACCAACCAGTCTTTTGATTCTTGGACATCCCAAGAACATCAAAAACTAGAATGTTAGAGGATATGCAAGATCTATACCACATTTCTAGCCTGTTTAGTTTACTTGAATGCTGATTCCTACATTAATCCACAAACAAGAAAAGAAACTAATCCACTCTAGGAAAGCAGCAAATCTAATCCACTCTACAATCCACAACCACACACAAAGGAGGGAAGGGCAAGATCATGAATGTATCACTCAAGAAACAAGCATAATCAAGGAGCTCAATGGATGCACCAAACTCGTGAAGGTTCTTCTCATTTCAGCATGGAGTAGATACAATACACAAAAAGCTCCTCTTCACAAAGAGGGAGTCTCTTAAATAAGCAAGAGAGCTCCTTAGGTGGCATCCTAGTGGAATTTCCACATTTCACAAATTACAAGTAGAATAATGCTCTCCACTAGAGGTCACCATCAAAAGGTGGCTCACTCTACTTTCTTTAAGAGGGGTCTACTTGCATTTATTACATTTGCCTAGAAATACTAGTTCCTACATGGTCATTCCATCTTCCAAGATTCACCATGAGGCTTACACAGTTCTTACTTGTCATTACTAACTAGTATTCCTCGGCTCTCATACTCGGCTCTCAGTCTTCGTTAGTCTCGTCTTCTCAAAGACCTCCTCGGTCTAAGGTGAGAGGTGCACTTGAGTTGCACTGTCCGAGTATCTTGGGGATTCGTCAGAATCAGCCAACAAGTTGACTCACTCTTCTTGCCCTAAAATGAAACCCTAGCCTAGATCCTAGAGTTATGCTTGGTAGGTAGCTAGTTGGTCAAATTTTCACCTGAAACTTAGGTGTAAGTCCTATAAAGTAGAGATGACCACCAAATAGACATGACCAACTCTCTTGACTTGACCTAACCTACATTAGGAGTGGGTTGCCACGTGTCATCTTGGCCTTCCATGTGTGGAACCCAATTATACACAATATTTACAAAGTTCTACATGGCTAGATTTGCCAAAATAGGCTATTTTTCACTCTCCTCCTCAAATCTAGCCTTGGAAACAATAATGTATCTATACACAATTCTAAGACCTAATCTTAACATAAATAATCAATCATATTCAGGTCTAGAAGATGACTAATGAGCCCCTAAAGATGATGACATGATCTATCACCATATCCAAGATAGAGCTTCTTTGATCTTGATCTCCTCCAAGATGAATTGAAGAGTCTTAATTCTTCCTTGCACCTTTGCACTTGATTTCTTCCATTTTGAGTGAAGATGCATGAACTTGAAACTTGCTCCTCCTTGATCTTGATGTTTCTCTTTGAAGGAAATCTGATGTCTCCATGTCTTGTGAAAATCAAATTGATCAAGATCACAAAACATGTACTTGCCACTATTACCAATATTTATCATGCTAAAATGACCAGTCCACAAACCATAATAAATAAGCATGATTTTCCTAATCTTGTAAATACAAGTGATCTTCAACTTCATGAGGCTACATACTTGCTTATGGATATAAGTGTCCTTCAAGGATGTTTCTCTTATTCTCATAAGAAGCTTACAATTTGCCTCTCCAAAAGAAAAAACACATTTTTGAAAACAATGAGTGATTAACTCATTCTTGCTCTTCTAAAATCTGAGAGCACTCATTTGATCAAACAACCAATTTACTCTTAATTGATTCATAACAATCTTTAGATCACGAAGACATAAAAACTTGTTTTCAAATGAGTCATTACACATTTTATCTTCAACTTCCTTCTTGATGAAGCCCTCAAGTTGCCTCATGTAGTTCTCATAGCATACCTCGGTTTGTCTCATGTAGATCTCATAGTAAAATAATTCATCAAGAATTGAAGTAAGAAAAGTGTTGAAAGTGAATGGTTGAGAATCTTCCCCTTGATTACCTTTGCCAAGATAAGTGAGCCTTGAAGGCTCGACCCTTACCTTCGTGGATCTTCTTGGAGCACTTGATCTTTGAGGTGGATCCTCAAGATCTCCATCACTTTGTTGCTCCTCCTCAATCCTTGCAAGATCATTGACACCAAGGTTGTTGATTTCACTTTTACTCACAAAAGATACTAGATGGATCCAATCATCTCTTGTATAAACATCTAAGAATGTTTCATGCATCTTATCATCACTACTTGGTACATGAGAAAAAGAGTGTACATTTGAATGAATGATTTCCTCTTTTGCCACAGCAATTTTATCATCCAACTTAAACAAACTACCTTGTTTAACACCATTTGCTATGCAAATATCATTCTTCATGATGGAACAAACTCCATGCTTGAAGTGAACATCTAAACCATCATCCATTAGTTGTCCAACACTAAGCAAGATCTTGGTAATTGATGGTACAAAAAGGACATTGTCTAGATCCATCCTTTTGCTAGATCCTAGACCTAATGAGATGGTACCAATACCATCTATCTTGCATTCTTGATCATTTGCTAAAGAAGCAGATTTACTAGCACCATTAAAAAGGGTGTAAGGTTGAGAATGTGTCCTTTTGGAAAGTCATGTGAGAGCTAGCCCCACTATCAATCCACCAAGTGTCCTTTGAGTTGCGTTTGCTTGTTGGAGTGGATGTAGATGCCATCAAAGATGAGATCTCCTCATCTCCATCCTCTTCATATGCAAGGTTCCCTTGTTTGTTCTCCTCCTCTTTTGCTCTTAGCCTCTTGTAGCATTCGGATGCATAATGTCTCTTCTTTCCACAAAAGAAGTATTTTTCCTTTGACTTGTCGTTTGAGCTTGATGCATCATCCTTTTCTTTGGCCTCCTTGGGATGCTTCTTCTTTCCATTGGTCTTCTCTTTGCCCTTGAATGAGAAATTGGCTTTCTCATCTCCATCCTACAAAGACAATGAACTCATTCTTGCCTTGGTGTGGAGCATCCTACACTCTTCAGCCACGAATACACTATGAAGTTTTTTTAGAGTTGGTAAAGTGTCTTGGATGGCAAAACTTTGGACCAAATTTTCAAAGTCATCTCCTAGACCATTAAGAACAATTTGTACAAGCTCTCCATCATGAATTTTCTCTCCAATGGAAGCCAACTCCCTATTTAGAGACTTGATTTTGAGTACATAATCTTGTGCACTCTCCTCACTTCTTTTCATGCTTTGCAAAATCTGAATTCTAAGCATGAGAACCCTCGAAGTGTTACTAGATTCATACATTGATTTTAAAGACTCCCAGGCCTCTTTAGCACTTTTACATGATGATACTTCCCTCAAAAGATCATTGCTCACATTCATTTTCACACAATGAAGTGCTAACCTAGATCTCTTTTTGTATTCACTAATTCTTGTGCACCTAGAGTTCATCTTCATCCTCAATCAGAAACTCATGAAGGTCTTGGAGCACCAAAAGTGACTCCATCCTAACCTTCCAAATAGCATAATTTGTAGAATTCAATCTCTCACTAGCTTCTAGAAGGTATGCTACAGCAGATCCCATCTTACTAGTGACTTCTAGTAATAGATTTGATTGACTTGAAACTCTCAAAGGTCTCACACTTGCAGTGTTTCACTCAAATTTGATTTCTAATCCAACAAATGGACTTATAATCACAGTTCTATCACTCCCTCACAAAGCTGGAATGAAGATAAGATGAAGTGAAAACTACTTTCAAGCAAATCTTACCAAGAAACAGATTTGATTGTCTCTAGAAACTCACTAAGGTCTCTCTCTTGTAGTGTTTCACTCAAATTAGATTTCTAATCCAACAAATGGACTTATAATCTCAGTTCTAGCACTTCCTCACAAAGTTTGAATGAAGATAAGATGATGTGAAACCTACTTATAATCAAATCTTGTCAATTTTGGCTATTTTTGGATAATAACATGACTAAATCTCCCTCACACTTTTTGATATACTTTCCAGACCTGTAAAACAAGTTTAGAGGACCTGATTTCAGCCTAGATTAATTAGATCTCATGACTCTAAGTCAAATTTAATCAATGGCACTCAATCTTGGTAGCTTATCCTAAGATTTCCACCAAAAATTACATCAAAAGTCACAAATTGGATTTTTTTGGATCAAATGAATATCATGCATTAAATGCAGGTTCGAGGTGCCCACCCATGTGGAAAGTACGGATTTGGACCCCTACCAAGTTTGGGATCAAATCTCCTCACCAAAATCAAGATTCTAGCTTGCCCTCTCAATACTAGTTTTTAGCACCAAAACTTGCTAAAAATGGATTTGCATTAGATCAATGGCTTATGCTCTTGTACTTGGCTCTGATACCATGTGAAAGTAATATACTTTAGGACCATAAATGGATCTACAAAAGATCCACAAGAGTGATTGGATGCTTGCTTAACAATCTACCAAAAAACTAGACACAAAGAAGTTTATCTAGATTGGCAATTTGACAAACAACAAGCATCAATCAAAAGGATTGATCAACATTGAAATCCGAGCCCAGACGTGTGTACTACAAGCTTTAATACGACCTTCAAGCTGAGAAACAAGTAGAAATTGATTTGGTTGCATTTGGATCACAAAAACTCAATGTACATAGTGGAGTAGCTTGAGATTGCCAATGAGCTCCAAAAAATATTCTATCTTATCACTATGAGAGCTTGGAATACATAGCAAATTTGACTTCCTTCTTGAAGTTAAATGGATTTCCAGCATGTAATAAAGAAGTTAACTCGCTCTTCTTGCCCTAAAATGAAACCCTAGCCTAGATCCTAGAGTTATGCTTGGTAGGTAGCTAATTGGTCAAATTTTCACCTTAAACTTAGGTGTAGGTGCTATAAAGTAGGGATGACCACCAAATAGACATGACCAACTCTCTTGACGTGACCTAACCTACATTAGGAGTGGGTTGCCACGTGTCATCTTGGCCTCATGTGTGGAACCCAATTATACACAATATTTACAAAGTTCTACATGGCTAGATTTGCCAAAATAGGCCATTTTTCACATCATGGTCAAATTCTTGCATCAATTAGGCCCATCGAGCTTTCCTCCCTCGAAGATCATGTTGATTGCAAAAATACTTAAACACTGGAAATAATTCATTTTCATGTGTAGTATAACGCAACTGAGGACCAATGATTTTTTTTGTTTTCAAACGCTAGTGGCCTATCATTCTGTAATAGAGAAGCTCCATTTGAAGTATCACTTGCGTCAGTTCTCACGACGTGAAGGTAAATATGGATCTGCAATTTGTAACATGGGAGCTGAAACAACCCATGTGCTTAATAGATATTGATAAATATAGCCATGGTTCTAAATTAGAATATGATTAGTTCAATAGAATAGTTAAAAAAAGGACAAACACTTGCGGCTATCTTTGTAATAATGGTGAGATTTGTAATAATGGTTGGAATGCCTAATTTAGCTTTCCCCAATCTCATAATAGAAGCACACACAAACATTGCTAAGGTTGTGCTAAATTTGAAGGTTGTTTTACATCCATTTAGTTTGAACCTTCTCATATGAGAATTCATAGCCACTCAATGGAGCAATTCATACATTCTTTGCCATATCTTGTGAGGGTTTCACATTTTGTCTAGTTTTTTTATTTTTTCCTTGTTTCTTGCTTTCTAGCTTTTACCATGCTAATGTGATGCAGACGAATGGATTTAATGTTAAACTGCTATGATTGGCACATAACAAGTCACAAAGATTCTTGGTACTCAAATTACAAATGACCTTGGCTTGGAACAAAATAATTCGTACTTATTCAAAACTTGTAATTTGAAATATGATCATTGACAGCGTTAGAAAACTTATTTTGTTCACTTTTCAAAGTGCGGTGGCAAAGCTCTTGAGAGCTTTTGAAGCACCTTGTAAATAATTTGTTGTCCATGCAAAATGGACAGTCTATAAGTTTTCATTAACTTTGATGTGGTAGTGATAAGCTAGAGTGACAACTAAAAGTTGAGATGTTTGAGATTTCTTTTGTTTTTAATTTGTTAATGATTTGAATGCCTCGGATATGGGAAAGGTTCTCCTGATGTACTCAAATCACTTTGTTATATATAATAATTCAATGCCATTAGTAATCCAACCGGACCCATTTCTTTAGTTTTGGCATACCCTCGTCACTTATTAGCACGAAACCAATTACTCTCGACCCCTCCAATGCTACCCGCCCTGCTGCTCGGTACCTGCGAGAGCAGTCCCTGCCTTGTACCTACATGCCTGAAAATTTTAGGACCCAGTCTAATGCCATGTGGCATCTCAGATTTATCCAATATTTTTTTGGGATAAACAACCTTGTTGCATATATAATGAAACAAACAAATAATGGTGTTGTGCTTGCAAAAAAATGTCCCGCATGTGCCGAGAAAATTTCGGACAGGGTGCTCGCAAAAAATCGCCCCACACGTGCCCGGGACTCGAGGGCCAAAGTGCTACAAAAAATCTCGGGACCCACAAAAAATTGTCATGACAAGGAGACCTATGCTTGAGAAATAAATGTTTGCCCCTCTCTCGAGCTGCCGACTTGTCCAAAATTTGCAGTCGGGCAGGGCCAAGGCAGCGGAGTGGGAGCTGCTTCTCGTCTCATGCCAATAAGCGACTTCGTTGGCCATCGCTCCGAACCCAAAGGAATGGGGCAGCCCAATCTATATATATAAAGATATTTTAGAGAGAGAGTGTAATGGTTGTCGTCAGAAAATTAACCCTGTGCCTCCGAAAATGTCACGCACTACGGAAGGTCGGTCTGCTGGAAGCCAACGCGAGAGAGGCAGAAGCAGCAGCTATGGCAGCTTCTCCATGGAGTTTCGTGGGGACAGTCCTACAAACAACTGCGAATATGAGAGGTGTAAGTTGTCCTCATCATCGAATGCCTCTCCAGTTTGTGCTGGACAAAGGCTGATGCTATACAAAGAGCATTTCTGGATCATGCAGGATTTTCTGTGGGTGACAGTGCAGATCGCCATCCTGTTCTATGTCTCTTTCAGAATAGTGGGTGTTCTCTTCTGAGTGACTTTGGCTGTAATGTCCCTCCTCCTAAGCTCCATGTTGCCAACAGTTTTTTAGTTGATTGGTTCGCTGTTCATCCCCCAGCCTGTGGTTTGAGATTGTGCTCTCATGCCAATTGTGGGAGACCTGAAACTAGAAAGCACGAGTTTAGAAGATGCTCTGCTTGCGGTACCGTTAATTACTGTTCAAGAGCCTGCCAAGCACTTGACTGGAAGATCCGGCACAAGTATGATTGCAGGCCTACGGCTGAGTGGGGAGAGAGAGACCATAATTTCATCGTTGTTGATGGCAACGAAGCTGCTTTTGAAGACGTAGTTGACTCCTATTGGTGGTAATTGCAAAATGAACTGGCCTAAGCTTCTCTGTTTTCTTGACATATGTATCTTATCGTCTTTTTTGACATAATCCTTGCAGAATAAAGTGGATCATTTGTATGCATAATGATACATTGGAAGAAAATTATAGGGAAAGTTGCCTTTATTTGCAGAGCGCACCAGCAACAGGAAGTTTGTTCACTGAAATTCCACTTTTTATGCAATAATGTCATGTATTAACTTTTGTACACTACAAGGAAAAGTGACGATCAGGCTGATTTTGAGTATTTGCATCTATAAAGAGATTCATGCAAGCAAATTGCGACCCAAAAAAATTCTAAGAAGTTTCTAAGATCGGAGACATTCATCCAAAGTTTGTAACTTATTTGCTCACAGGTCATGTTGCAAGCTTCTCTGTTTAGGAGGTAGAAGAAATTAGCCTACTTTGTCTCCATGTTTTGACTTTCTGAATGCTATTAGTCTCTCTTTATTCAATGCCTTAGTTAATAAATTTGTAATCATTGTTTTGGCTAGCAGAAGTGTAGTGCAATGATACTTCACCAGTCTAAACAAGATCTATGATGTAGCAATATTGAAGCCCTATGTGGAATCTAGCATTCTTAGAAAAAAAATACAGCCTTCATTATGATTGATCAATCTTAAAGTGCATTGTGCACATAGGTATTTGTGCTCTAAACCCTAAACTCCCTTGAATTTTCTTCTTAGTGTCATTACAATTCAATAGTTGTTTAGTTTGATTAGTTTGATTATTTGTTGATCATTTTCTGAGTTGAGATCTACGGCCTACCATGCTGTGGCGGGGAGACGCATTAGATTTTTTTTTTGTTAGAAATTTTTTGAGAATTTCTAAAAAAAAAACTAATTTTTGATGACACTACGGCAGGAGACCAATCAAAAATAAAAATAAATAAAGCCAGAGCTTTGTTGAACTCAGAGCTCAGGTGATGCATGGGCTTTATTGAGGTCAAAGCCCAGCCCAAACATACACACACACACTCAATAAATACACGCATATATATACATACACCCTCCATAAACACACACATGACTCACACACATACAGAGAAGATTTTTTGAGCATTGTTTCTGCCTTCATCATTGACAGAAAAGCCCTATTTTCAGCTTATAGAATCGATTATTTCATTAGTTTTCCGCTGGTCGACTTCACAATCAAGTCAAATTGTGAATTTCGTCTAAAATCCAGTTTCCACTCTTTTTATGCTTAAGGAATAGAAATTTCTTCGTAATTCATAAACATACTTTGGATGAGAGGACGTTAATTTGTGTCTTCAAATAAAAAAACAACATTGATCACAAACGCGTCATGTATGATAGCCGAAGTTGAATTTTGTTTATGGTAATGTTTTCGTCTCTTTATTGCAAATGGACCAAATTGTAGCTAATTTTTGTTCACAAAGCTCAAACAAAATCATGTGATCCCTTTTACATCTATTGGCGCTTTTGGTTTTAATAAGCCTTCATGACAATCAAATTAGGGCAAATATACATTGATGTTAGTCGTTGATAATATCCCTATATTGTCTTAAAACGGACTTGAAAATCATTTCAAAACTCTAACTCATCAACTAGGATGATTTTGTGTTCTAATCTTATGACACACGATGCTTCTCATCATTATTTAAATTTTTAACAGCTGATGCATTGGTCTGCTTTCTTTCTGCCCCCAATCCAGCGAGGGTTGTAGCCTTTTGTGGTGTTGATAATCACAAGCCAACTATGGCTTTGACCAAGTAAAACGAATAGTAAACATGGCAGAATAGCTTTGAAGTAATTAGAATGTGCAGAGCCTAGCTTTTGTAAATCTTCTATTTCATATTAGGAGATTTCTCAGCTTCATCAAATACAAAAGTTTTCATTTTTGTTACATTAATTCATTTAAAACCCAACCCATCTTTTGTTCATTTCCTTCTTTTTCACGAAAGAGAAAATGTCTATTTGAAAGTCCCTTTTAGTAACATGGTGTGCTCTTTTCCAAACAGTTATGCAACCAAGAGAACCACAAAATTGTTTGGTCAGACAGTTCTGTCAAGTTTATCTAATATTCATCCAATATCTTAATTAAAGCATTGCAAATTTTTGGCATTACCCTTCAACGACTTCTCTTTCTTATGAGGGATACAGACAAGTCATTCTCTTATCTACCTGCATATGGCGTATGCAAAATTTTGAGCTCCTTGGTGAACACAATCTTATCTAATCTAAGTCAAAACTGTTTGTAGGGATGAAGATTGGCAGGACAATGATGGGGCTCTGAACATCTCCATGTTATATCCACGCCTTTCCAGCCCTCATCCAAATGTCGCACTTGAGCCAGATCTCAAGGATGGCCAGAACTACTACAAGGCATATGGTAATCATCTTGGAATGCACTTGAATGTATCATAGCGAGAAAAAACACACTTTTTGTCGATGTTTAAATAGCAAAGAGTATAGCTCCAGCCTTCAAACAAACGATGAATGCATTGATGGCAGATTCAAAGGTCTTTGCTACAAGCATTCCACTCTTTGTTTGATGTTTTGATATATCTACAATACAAGTTTCATGTATACGGCTGGTACAAATAGAAATTTTAAATGGAATGCCCACTGTCAGTAGACTTACTTTTTGGTCTTCTGTGTGCAAGCTTTTCTGCTGTACCTACCGACAAAAAACATCAGTCAAGAGAAGGTGTTATAGTAGGATTGATTGTAGTAGTAATTCTCTTAGCAATTATGGGATGTACATATTTTTTATATAAAAGAAAAGTTGGAGTTTTGCTCCTCCTCCGCTGTGTATTATAAACGATTTCATGGTCTCAAGATACACCTAACAAGTGTATGGTTCAACTATATGTATTCTATCATTCGACATCTTTATTTCTTGCTCTTATGTTGTATCTACCTTGCCTCACATGTGCACACACTTCCAAAAATGCAAGATGTACACAACAAGCTAGATATGCGGTATGTGCGAGATATGCCAGATATGCGAGATGTGCGAGCTGTTTGAGATATGAGATGTGCAAGATATGCCCAAAGTCGCTCTCTCGGCCTCTCTCTGACTCGGACTTTTGTTGTCATCTCTCTCTCTAAGCGAGATATGTGTCACACATCTCGCATATCTCAGCCTCTCTCGAATTTTTCGGAGGACTCGAATTTTTTGAGGTTCGATTTTTTTGGAACGACTCGATTCTTTTTTGTAACGACTCGATTTTTTTCCAATGGATCGAATTTTTTTTCCAAATGATCGTTTTTTTCCAATGACTCAAATTTTTCCGTTGACTCAAATTTTTCCAATGACTCGGATTTTTAAATGACTCGCGTTTTTTTTTTTCGAACGAGTCGATTTTTTTCCAATGACTCCAATTTTTGGAACGACTAAAATTTTTGAAAAAACTCGAATATCTAGAAAGACTCGAATTTTTCCAATGACTAGATTTTTTTGGAAGACTCGAATTCTCAGACGACTCGAATTTTTCGGACGACTCGAATTTTTTGAGACTCGAATTTTCGAAACAACTTGAATTTTTCTAGACTCGCATTTCTAGAACGATTCGAATTTTTTGAGACTCAAATTTATGGAACGACTCGAATTTTTCCAATGGATCGTATTTTTTCAATGACTCAAATTTTTCTAATGATTCGAACTTTTGGAAAGACTCGAATTTTTCCAAAAAAGGATCGTATTTTTTCAATGACGCGAATTTTTCCATGGCTTGAATTTTCCAAAGGATCTAATTTTGCCAATGACTCAATTTTTTCAAACGACTCGAATTTTTTGAACGACTCGAATTTTTCCAATGATTCGATTTTGAAAGACTCCAGTTTTTTTACGACTCGAATTTTTGAAAAGACTCGAATTTTTCCAATGCTCGAATTTTTTTAAATGATGGAATTTTTCAAATGACTCGAATTTTCTTAAGACTCGAATTTTTTCAACTACTCAAATTTTTCCAAAAGATCGAATTTTTGGAAAGTCTCGAATTTTTTCAAAGACTCAAATTTTTTCGAAGGATCAAAGGACCCTTTGTACAGTCAAGTCGAATTTTTCAAAAGACTCGAATTTTTCCGAAGACTCGAACGACTTGATTTTTTTTTCAAAGACTCGAATTTTTCTGAAGACTAAAATTTTTTCGAAGACTTGAACTTTTCTGAAGGCTCGAATTTTTTCATGGATTCAAATTTTTTCAAAGACTCGAGATCGGCCATAGTCCAAATCATCGGCCGCCACCTAGATCGGCCTCCATTGCGGGTCAACGACGGGCAGTCTTTAGTAGTTATTCATAAATTCATTATTAGTTACTATGTCCTTTCAATTGTGGTGTATTCGTCTTCCTTCTCGGTGGTGGCCGATCCATTTCCTCTCGCTCTCACTTTTACTCTTCTCTCTGTATTTTAGGGCAAAAGAAAAACAAGGATTGATCGTCATCTCTTCTACTTACATCGACGATTTGGGCTGAAAAACAAAGGGCTGCGTTCATCATCCTCCTATATCTCTTTCATTGATCAGCATAGCAGTGGAAAATTGACCTTGAGAGGTGCGGACATGGACTGCTTCGTGGTAGCAAAGCAACACAAGGGTTTGTGTGGCATCGTCGCCCAATCCGGCTTTAGAACCCTGGGCACGCTCGCTTCTACCCCTTGCCGTGCTTGCCTGTCGCCTTGCAAGCCTCCTGCATCTGTCAAAGCCGGAGACTATCCACACCCTCTTCTCAGATACACCCGCAATGCCCCCCCAATCCCACATGTTGCGTTTGATTCTCACAATGGTTTCTTTGCTACCAGTAAGATTTATCATCTTTTGCGAAGCAGTAATTGGCTATAAGCTTATCGACTTTACTTTTGCATTTTAGGGTTTTAGTTTGCTATGTCTGGAAGTTCTGTTATTGGCTATTATGCTCATCAAATCTACTTTGCATTTTAGGGTTTTAGTTTGCCTGAATTTCTACGAATATGTCAATAGCAGGCTGGGCCGCTGCTACGGGTTGCAGCGGAGGCCCAGAGTGGTTAGCCTGGTATTGACAAATGTCGCTACAGAAACTGAATAGCAGTCATTTTTAATTTTCTATGATCAAATTACATTTTCATTTACGTAGATTATTATTTCTTTCTGGTAAATATGCTAGAAAGCAATTGTTGAAGTTAAAAGTTTCACTTACAGTTAAAAAGTAAGATTTATATGGTTAGCGTATTATGCAATTTTGGTTAGTATAAATTTTGGTTAAAGGAATTCCCATTGGTAAGTATTCTGTGTCATGTGTCAAATTATCAGTGGCTGAGATACATATGGCGCTACGGGAATATAAGTGCTGGCATTTTGGTATAATGCTTTGTTTTAATGTTTTGCAGGTGGTGAACGAGGAGGCGAAGATGAGGAATTGAGTAACAGTTCCCTTTCAACAGGATGTGGAAAGCTTGTACCTTTAGTCAGGCCATCTCTGCAGTCACTCTCTCAGGTATCAAAGTAATAAATGCCAACTTTATTTTAGCCAATGAATATCGTAATCTATCTTCAGAAGAGGTTCCCTATCTTAGCTGTTCAAATTCGATTTTCGCTTTGCATACTTCGAGTGCGATACAGACCTCTTGCAATGATATCTTTCTAACTGGAAAATTTTCAACTTTGCAGGAAATGGCGATGGGTTTGGTGCTTCCTGGAGGAGGGCGAACAGGGTGGACCACAGGATCGGGCTTGGAAGGTCCTTCTGGGTCTGCGGCCAATGAAGAAGGGGAAGAGATCACAGAGACAGCTGAGAGGCGATGGCCTATGCTTACAAAGTCACCTAGGCGCAAAATGAGAGTAGCATTCACTTGCAATGTTTGTGGCGAGCGCACCACTCGTGCTATCAATCCACATGCATATACAGATGGAACAGTGTTTGTACAGGTTCTTTGTAACATTCAACTTTACCAACATTTTTCTGAGGGAAAATAATTTAGGATGCTTTTGCAATAATAGCTGCAATACGATGGGCAGCATTGATAAGGGAGATTCTTCGTATGGGGATTGGTCTTTCTAGCGACCTTCATTGGTGGTTGAGAGTGAGCCCATTAGCGTAACAAAACTCAACTACCAATAAAAATCTCTAGAAAGATCATTCTTTCTTGTAAAGGTCACTAGAAAGACTGTTTCTTCATCTAAAGGTTGAAGGAAAGTTTTATTATCTCTTACCCAGAATCATCTTAAGATGTGCTGAAATGTTTTTTGGACATCTGAATTCTTTGTGATGAACTGATTCACCAAATCGAATAAATTCTTTTACCAAAAATAAAAAATCTTCAAGGGCATGTAAATTTATGACTATGAGCTTCTAGCATTTTTCAGTTTGGTCAATTTTGTGAGGGGACTTTCCACTGCGAAATGGATTTTCATTTTAGTTCAGAAAATGAGGAAAAATATTACATTGATATTATTGAAGAAAGTGTTGAAAGTTCATGCTGAGCCCATTGTGAATTGAGTTGTTACTGATTCTCCTGGTAGCTTTCCTTCTGCATCAACTTGATTCTGCTGGCTGTTAAGACTTTGCTATGGTGTAGCACATATTAGCCTCCCAATTTGCCGCAATGAGCAAGAACATATCCTGTTGAGTGGCTTTTTTTCAACCTATCAATACCTTGAAGCTTGAAAATTAGCAATGTAAAAATGTTCTTGAACCTTTAAAATTTGTGAAAGATTAAAACTGAAAAACTGTTTGCTTTAATGCTTTTAAGTCACTCTTTTGTTTTTCAAGTGTCATTCTTTTTAAAACTCCGAAAAAAAGGAAAATCACAGCTTTCTTTCGAATACAACAATTTGATTCAAAACAGTTCTAGTGCTTAACAAAAACGAAGATCTAAATAGAGTAAAAGTCATTTCAACCCGTCTGTTCCAAAGAAGTATTGTAGTCATAGTTGCAGCGAAACGCATTTCGCTGCGAACACGTTTTGTGTTTCTGAAGCCGAGACGTTTTTTTTTTGGAAAAATAGCTTATGGCTGATTTTTTGAGGGGTTCAATGGTCAAACCAGCGTTTTGGCTCTCGGAAGTGCAGTAAATTGGGCACAACCATATCTTATTTTCAGTAGCTATTTGGTTGTTATTTGCTTTTGTTCTCAAGTAAATGTTAATCCTACAGTTTGGGCTATCAACTCTATGGATGGTGATCACTTTTGCAATCATTTCACTGGAGATGTGAGTGCAATGTGCATACAGTTGGGGACATAAATATTGGGCCCTTATCGGTGCGCATTTGGACCCCTATTTTTATCTACGGGTGGTGCAAGGGGGGCGCTGGGGGGGCCAGCCCCCGAAGCAAAAAGTGAGGTACAATTGCTCTACAGTTCTCTGTCTCTGTCCCACTGGAACCATTTGTGATCGTAACGAACAGGCTAGAGGTTAGTTTTGAATTTTTATCCTTGACAAAACCCAACAAGGATTAATGCACTTAAACTTACCAAATTGTATCAGAAATGCTCGACAACATACATAAAAATAACGGCCTTAATTAGAGCTTTCATTTGTTACCCATATTGCCCACAAAAAAATCCAAAAAAAAAAACATGTTTCTGAGCGTTTCTACCAGAAACCCGAAACGCGTTTTTGGACCACGTTTCTGCACGCGTTTCGAAACGCGTTTTGAGAATCATAGTGCAACTATGATTGTAGTATCGAGTTACGAGAAAAACATCACCTATTGAACCCATAAAAGAGAGGGGAATGCGAATATATTGATATAGCACTAGGGCAGAATCATAATGAATGGAATAAGAATGATCTTGATAAGAATGTGTATTTATTTAGATAACCTTATATGACTGAGCTCAGTTATGCTAAACTGAGCAACTAAGAGCTAAGCATGTCATAAATCAACAACTATAATGAAGCGACAATGTCCATTCAGCTTACAGCTGATTGAATTAAGAGCTAAGTATGCCATAAAATAACATCTATATGAGGCCACAATGTCTATTTATAATGCCTCAGGTTGTAAGTTAACGTGCAACTTAGGTGTTACATCTTGAATAATTTTTGGTTATTATTTGTCTTGTTTTTAAATATGGGCCCTAATGACAAGTCATAGATGCATTGCGATTCAGAATCGCGATTCAGGAAAATTCCAGAATCGTTTTTTTTTTGGGCAATATGGGTATAAGATGAAAGCTCTAATTAAGAGCATTATTATTGTATAGTTTGCCGAATGTTTCGGGTGCATGATGGTCCAGTGGGTCTAAAACAGCTTGGCTTAACAACATAAAGTTTGACCTCACAACTAAAATGAATTCTCAACCCATGTGCAGTATAACTTCACTATACCTTCCACAACTAGTTCAATACACAATCAACTGCATGTCCTTTCTCTAGCAAGAGTCTGTTTACATTGTTTGACGACCTGACCTGTGATCTAATCCAACAATTTGCACCAGGTCTAATGTTGATCCCTCATGGACAATAAAGCATGTTTCCTAATGGTGCATTTTGCTAGATAGACCTGCAGTTGATTTTGTAGCCCAGTAGAAACATTGTTTTGAGGAAAAGTTTGCATATATCGAGTTGTAGTTGTGTCCCTCAATTAAATTCTGATGGGGCTATAGCGACAGAGGGAACAAACCAACAACCAGAGCAAGCAACAATTTAGCACACACTAGGTACAAGAAAAACAACATTGACTGTTAGCCGCTAAAGTTTTTCACCTTGCCTGAATAACTGCAATGACAACATCCCTATGAGTAATTGTAATTAACTCCCTTGCATTCTTAAGTCAAACAATTTTGACGATTCTGACAGCGATTCGCGATCCCAGCGAATCGCGATTCACTGCAACTATGTGACAACTTACAAATAGGGTGCACTTTGGGTATTTACCCTGGTTTTTGGGTAATACCCTAGTTGGGTCTAAACCCTAGCTTTTGGAAGCACCTTAGTTCGTGAGTATTTTCAAGAATCAAGAATGGCTAGTCATAATGAGAGTCCTTGAGTGAATCAAGTAAACTTGATGGCACAAATTATAGTGTGAATTCAAATTCGAAACATTTTATGGACAAAGAAGGGCAGGAGTCTATCCCTCAACCTAAGCTTGGAAGTTGGACTCAAGGACTTCATCAAGATATGTCAGAAAGCACACAATTGTTAATCTTTTAGAGAAGAATAGTATAAGTTGTCACAATCGAGGTGTCAAGGAGCACATGGTGTGGGAAATTCCCAGGTCTATGTTTGAGACTATCAATACAGCTCATTCACTTGAAGAACAAACTTTGCAAGATCAGGATGGACTGATGTGATTTGACTACTGAACACATTATGAAGGTTAGGAATCTTCTAATGAGCTTGCTGCAACTGGAGAAAGTGCTTTTGATAGGGGTGTGGTGTCTATAGTGTCTATTTGATAAGAGAAGACGAGGAGGAAGAATCTTTATGAAAGAGAAGATTATGTGGAGCATGCTTTTACTTCTAAGAAGCTTAGATGGACAAAGTACAAATTGTTCTTCTACTTCAAAGTGAATGGGCAATTGCAAGTAATATGGCAAGTATAGATAGTTTGCTTTTGAATGCTGCAAAAAACAATAGGTTTTAAAGAAAGGCAAGAAGCATTTGGGTCACTATGGGTAACAAAAGTGCTCGGGAGGCTTTGGCATATGTGATTCACTTTCAATTTTGAAACTAGCGATGTATCACCTTGAGGTGCATCTTTGGTCCAAGTCTTTGACATCTCTTCTCAGTGTCAACAATTAGATGCAACATCAAGCATTCACCATAAGCAATCACCAAAGAAGCCGGAAGAAGAACACGTACTATCAATCTATCACACTACAACATACTGAATTTAAAATGTACATATAAACCTTGAACCCTGATAGAGAGGGAGAACCTAGAAGTAGACTACTAGACTAGCCAACGGCTAGTTACAGCTAGTAATAAAGTACATCGTAAACAGTAACTAAGAAGTGTAACAATAAAGTTTATCCTTGATTTCTAGTACTCTCCCTCAATGATAAAATTACATTCTTCTATTCCTAGTAGAGTACGAAACTTTTCAAATTTACATCTACCTAATGACTTAGTAAAAATTTTTGCCACTTGATTTTCAGATTTACAGAAAACAAGATCAATGGCTCCATCAAGAATTTTCTCTCGAACAAAATGATAATGTATTTCGATGTGCTTGGTTCGAGCATGTAAAACTGGATTTTTGGCAGGTGAATGCAGCTTTGATTGTCGCAAGATATAGTAGTTGCATCCACCTGTGGTTGACCTAAATCCACAAGCAATCTTCGTAACCATACCGCTTCTTGTGCAGCATTGCTGAGTGCTCGATATTCAGCTTCCGTCGAGGATAAGGCTATTGTAGGTTGCTTTTTGCTGCTCCATGAAACTGCAGCTGTACCATAACTGAATGTATGACCACTGGTAGACCTTCTGTCATCAATATTACCTGCCCAATCAGCATCTGTATATCCTATCAATATTGGCACTTCAGGCTGATCATACTTCAAACCAAAATTCAATGTTCCTCGAATGTATCTGAGAATACGTTTAGCAGACTTCCAGTGTGTTTGACTAGGATCTTGCATAAATTGACTAACAACACCAACATAAGAAATATCAGGTCGTGTGTGTGTCAAATAAATCAAACTACCCACCAGCTGTCTATACAAATAAGCATCCACTTTCTCAGATTCATCATATGCAGTATGCTTCGTGTTGACATCCATAGGTGTACTCAAAGGCTTACAATCCTGCATATTGAACTTATAAGGCAAATCTCGTGCATATTTGCTTTGTGTAAGAAAGACCACATTTTCCT
The DNA here is from genome assembly GCA_029204225.1 of Diphasiastrum complanatum. Classification (NCBI taxonomy): domain Eukaryota; kingdom Viridiplantae; phylum Streptophyta; class Lycopodiopsida; order Lycopodiales; family Lycopodiaceae; genus Diphasiastrum; species Diphasiastrum complanatum. The sequence continues at coordinate 50,648,129 of CM055099.1, forward strand.
TGCCATACTTCAATGCCAAGACAATAGTGCATCAATCCTAAATCGCTCATGTCAAAAGCATTGGAAAGATCTGATTTGATTTCATCAATCAAGCTCTCATTACTTCCTGTAATAATCAAATCATCCACGTACAGCACAATGAACACTATATCTGAATCTTGCCTTAGAATGTAAAGATTAGGATCAACATCATTCTTTACCATTCCCCTTCGCTTAAAGTGTTCATCAATGCAAGAGTACCACGTCCGTGGTGCTTGCTTCAATCCATAAAACAAACAAGGTGCTCTCTCCCTGGTTCAATAAATCCTTGAGGTTGTACTAAGTACACCTCTTCATCCAGCACTCCATTAAGAAAAGCAGATTTAACATCCATTTGTTGGATCTTCCAACCATAGAAAGCAGAAATAGCAATGATAGAACATATAGTTACCATCTTGGCTACGGATGCGAAGGTTTCCTCAAAATCAATACCTTCCTACTGCTCAAATCCTCTCGCAACCAACCGTGCTTTGTATTTGTTGAGTTGCCCATCAGCTCCATATTTGATCTTGTATATCCATTTGCAAGTGATAGGCGTCTTACCATCAGGTAGCTCAACCAAGTTCCAAGTCCTATTTTTTGATATAGCTTCCATTTCTGTTTCCATAGCTGCACGGCTCTCCTCGTGCTCCTTTGCTTTATCAAAAGTTTTTGGTTTTTGAGCCTTGAGCACAGAACCCATTAGGGCTAGATTCATCTCTAATCTTGCAGGAGGTTTTCGATTTCTACTTGATCTTCTAAGCTCTCCCTGCTCAGTAGGTTCGGGAGTATCTCCCTTCTTGGCACCATCTGTGACTGATAAGTACCATTTAGGTACTCTCCTGGGAATTTCAGCATCAGGCTTGCCTTTGTCCAATGGATTTTCTATATCAAAATCCACTTCCTTCTTGACCTGTACTTTCGCTCCCTCATCAAAAGGTTCAGTGATTCTTTCAGATTGTTCACCTCGGCCCATCTCGTCAAATATAGCATCCCTAGAAATTACAAGCTTCTGTGCATTTTGTCATACATCCTGTATGCCTTGGCCTTCTCATCATATCCAAGGAAAATACACTTGATAGCTTTTGCATCCAATTTCCTTCGTTTCTCATCAGGAATATGAGCATAAGCATCACAACCAAATACTCTCAAATGAGAAATATTAGGTTTCTTTCCAGTAACAGCTTCATAAGGTGTCTTACCTTCCACGGATTTTTTAGGACACCGATTCAGGATATGCGTAGCTGTGCTACAAGCTTCTGCCCAAAAGGTGTTTGGCAGACCCTTGCTTTTGAGCATCGCCCTGGCCATCTCAACAATAGATCTGTTCTTTCGTTCTGCAACTCCATTTTGCTGTGGTGAATAAGGTGTTGTGATCTGCCTCTTGATCCCTTGATCTTTGCAGAAATCAATAAATTCTATCGAAAAATACTCACCACCTCCATCAGATCTCAAAGTTTTGATGCAACATCCTGTTTGCTTTTCAACTAATGCCTTGAATTCACTGAACTTAGCAAAAGCATCTGATTTCTTGCTTATGAAATAAATCACCATTGTGAGTTTCCTTGAGTTCCGAAAACCACTCTTTCCTTGAAGTCATGTGCTTGGATGCACCACTATCAATGTACCAGGTATCCTTGGCTTCATCACTTGTCATTAATGCTGTAATGAACAAGTTTGAACTCTTACTTGTATCATCTTCATATTGATCATCATCGTATTAATGTTGATCAGCATAATTGTCTTCATAATATTCGTCATCAAATTGATGTTGATCAGTATAATTGCCGCTTGCCATTTGCCTTTTCTTTGTTCTATCTCCTTCTGTTTCTTGAAGCATTCACGCTCCCAATGGCCAGGTTTGTTGCAATACCTACAATTTCTTGGATTATTTAATGTACATATAAACCGTGAACCCTGATAGAGAGGGAGAACCTAGGAGTAGACTAGACTAGCCAACGACTAGTTACAGCTCGTAATAAAGTACATCGTAAACAATAACTAAGAAGTGTAACAATGAAGTCTATCATTGATTTCTAACACTCATTGGCACCCAGGAATCAATCTTGCTCATATTATGCACATGCTATAGATCTATCTAGGCATCTATTTTGGCATCATGTTGATGATTATCTTTGTAGAGATTTCTCAATGAACCCATCCACTCTCATGTATAGCTAGAATAGGGCCCTTTGCCACCTCATTTGTGCACATAGTCCATGCCAACAATCCGATCAATTCTAATAACATGCAAGTGTCATGCAAGGTACCATGCAAATCAACATGCAAAGATCTTACAAAGACATGCAATAGAAAATTAGAATCAGAAATGAAAAGGACACAGCATAGAGGGGCGAAATGGGCGCCTCCCCCCCCCACAATTTTGGGATCTTATTCAAGAGACAACAATGCAAGTAATTGACAATAGTAGCTGTCCAATCCTCAATCACATAGACCCTGGAGAGATCTTACTTTGAACTATCAAGCTTTCATCCATAGTTCTTCCAGATGAATTCTCCAGCAAGAAATCTCTACAACCTATCATGGCAGCAGAACACCATCCTGGCAGCTTACACTTGATTTCTCCCCCTTGGCAGCATACAATGATTTCTCTTCTAGAATCCTCCTCCAATTTGGGCACTCCACCTCCCTTATATAGCCTCCTCCTTGCTTGTAGAAAGAGAAAGAGCCCATGCATGAGTGATAGTGAGTCATTTAGTGGGTTGCATGGTATTTGCCACTTGATAAGTTCTCATCCTAGCAAGTTTGGGGCCTACCAAATGTGACAGATTTGGGTTGGGAGTCAATTATTCATGTTGAAAAACTGACATGCATGGCTGTTTTTGCTTCCATAGATAGCATGCAGATAGCAAATAGAGATGGGCTTACTAGCTAGCAAGGAATTACACATGCAATCAGTTCTAATAACATGCAAGTGTCATGCAAGGTCTTACAATGCCATGCAAGGTCATATAGAACCATGCACTATTATAACATGCAAAGATCTTACAAAGACATGCCATTGAAAATTAGCCTCGGAAATGAAAAGGACACAACATAGAGGGGCGAAATGGGTGCCCCCCCCAGTTCTGGGATCTTATTCAAGAGACAACAGTACAAGTAATTGACAGTAGTAGTTTGTCCAATCCTCAGCCACATAGACATTGGAGAGATCTTATTTTGAACTATCAAGCTTTCATCCATAGTTCCTCAGCATGAATTCGCTAGCAGGAAATCTCTACAACCTGTCATGGCAGCAGAACGCCTTCCTGGTGGCTTATATAGCCTTATATAGCCTTCTCCTTGCTTGTAGAAAGAGAGATAGCCCATGCATGAGTGATAGTGTGTCATTAGTGGGTTGCATGATATTTGCCACTTGTTAAGTTCTCATCCTAACAAGTTGGGGCCCTTGGGTGCATGGTATGTCGAATCTGTTGGCGGTGTGCGATTTTACATCTTGTGGAAGTGTTAAGGCATGTCCACTAGGCGAAGGAACTCGGGCAAGGTTCCTCCTTGTATCCGACACCAAGCAGGTACTTGGGTAACCCAGATGCTCTTCAAATAGAAGTAAGGAATCAAATAAAACTTACTCTACAAATGATGCTGGTTACAATACCTCCCTTCTTGAAAAGAAATGTCCTCATTCAAAAGTCACATATATCATCTTTCAAAAATTTGAACAAGAAGAAAAAATCTATCATGTTGCCTTTACATGATCAGGATAACCGGTATTTTACAATTTTCTTTAATATTAGAAACATATACATTCTTAGAAAAAACATAATTCTTACATCTTCTATAATTTTCTTAAAACGAGAGAAAATGGAAAACCTTACCGAGTACATGCTTCATGCGAAAAGGCATGACTTACATGGCGAGGAAATTTTCAGAGTCCATAGTATTCTTTCCTCATAAGTGAATTATTTGTCCAACAATTCCTTTCAAGAATAAGAAGAAGGAATTCTTGTATGTTTAATGTCATAAGCGTTTGTGAAAGGTTTTACTTAATTCTTTTCTTGATCCAATGTCTTGGATTATTTTCATGGTTCATGATCTTAATTATCTTCCATGAAGTTCTTGGTTCATAATTCAAAAAAGCTTCCTTTACATGATAACTTTACATGTCTTAATCTTTCTTATGCACTCGAGAAACTTTTACGTTAAATCATAAGGAGTAAAGATATTCCTAAATAAGCTGAGATAAATGCTCTTGGTATGCACGACCTTTTAGTTCTCTGCAAGTAGGCGTTCAATGTTTTGTCTTCGGGCTCTTCATCCAACTAAGTGGAAGCCTTGGACTTCTTAATTCTCTCCGTACAGGTCGAGCTTCTCGATGCGGAAGGTCTCTGGAACAATGGATGGAGATCTTTCGATTGCTTCAGTTGTTTTTGCAAGTCAATATGGTTGTCCTTTGGAATGGAATTTCCAGAATTGCCTTCTACTATGAATTGGTCCATGCTGCAGCAATAACTTCAGGACAGGTGTAGCTGTCCAATTCTCAGTCACATAGACACTGGAGAGATCTTATTTTGAACTATGAAGCTTTCATCCATAGTTCCTCAGCACGAATCTCTACAACCTGTCATGGCAGCAGAACGCCTTCCTGGCAACTTACACCTGATTTCTCCCCCCTTGGCAGCATACAATGATTTCTCTTCTAGAATCCTCCTCCAATTTTGGCGCCCCACCTCCTTATATAGCCTTCTTCTTGCTTGTAGAAAGAGAGAGAGCCCATGCATGAGTGATAGTGAGTCATTTAGTGGGTTCATGGTATTTGCCACTTGTTAAGTTCTCATCCTAGCAAGTTTGGGGCCTACCAAATGTGACAGATTTGGGTTGGGAGTCAATTATTCATGTTGAAAAACTGACATGCATGGCTGTTTTTGCTTCCATAGATAGCATGCAGATAGCAAATAGAGATGGGCTTACTAGCTAGCAAGGAATTACACATGCAATCAGTTCTAATAACATGCAAGTGTCATGCAGGATCTTACAATGCAATGCAAGGTCATATAGAACCATGCAATAGAAAATTAGCATCGGAAATGAAAAGGACACAACATAAAGGGGCGAAATGGGTTCCCCCCCCCCCCAAGTTTTTGGGATCTTATTCAAGAGACAACTTTACAAGTAATTGACAATAGCAGCTGTCCAATCCTCAGTCACATAGACGCATGAGAGATCTTATTTTGAACTATCAAGCTTTCATCCACAGTTCCTCAGCATGAATTCTCCAGCATAGATTCTCCAGTAGGGAATCTCTACGAATTGTCATGGCATCAGAACACCTTCCTGTTGGCTTACACCTGATTTCTCCCCCTTGGCAGCATACAATGATTTCTCTTCTAGAATCCTCCTCCAATTTGGGTGCCCCACCTCCCTTATATAGCCTTCTCCTTGCTTGTAGAAAGAGGGATATCCCATGCATGAGTGATAGTGAGTCATTTAGTGGGTTGCATGGTATTTGCCGCTTGTTAAGTTCTCATCTTAGCAAGTTTGGGGCCCTTGGGTCCTCATTAAAATTCACATGGTCCTTGTATTGATATTTTACATCATATTTTAGCTTATAACTTATACCTTGTACTTATTATTATGTCCCATGGTTTTATACTTACATTGTTAATGTTGCTCATTTAGGCTTAATTTTACTAGGCCATTTAATGTAATTGTCATTCATAATTTAATTCTTCGTATGCCTTAATTATGGGTCGAACTTAGTCATTGCTTCATGGTTGTATGTATCCTTGGATTGCCCATTTCTCCTTGTACTGTTGTTGACCTCTTGAAACCCTCTTTGTGGCTTTCAGCTCACACACCAGCCTCACACTACCTAGTCGGACCGTCTTTGTGCATGGTACGCCGAAGCTGTTGGGGATGTGCGATTTTACATCTTGTGGAAGCATCCTTCCCTTTTGACCCGTGGCACGCAGAGGGGTCCACCCCATGCACTAGGCCTGTCCACTAGGCGAAGGAACTCGGGCAAGGTTCCTCCTCGTATCCGTTCGGCGTGTACTTGCCAAGTTTGTTCTATGCTAGCTAAGCTATTGTCTACACAATCAACCAAAATATAGCTCTTTGTAGGTTGTAGGCTTGTCAATTTCTTTGCATATGCTCTGAGATTTGTAGGCTTTATGGAGCAGTGAGTAAGGTGGAGAGTAGTATTTCTTAAGTGTTTTATGTATAACATCTCAATAAAAAAAACCTCAATATAGAAATTTGGACGGGAACATGTAGGACCAAAGTAATAAAACATGCACATCAAAATGGATCAATTGATGTCTCAGGCATGCGCATAAGACATAGATTATAATTTATATTGTTGAGAATAGCACTGCTTGGAAGTAGATTGTGTTTCTGGTTAATAGTGAAATTTGAATTCTCAAAAGCTGACTTTTGGGAGTAGCTGCACTTTGATATATTACACAATTTTTAAAACTTTTGTTTTACACAAGCATGGCCCATGTTTGCACCCCGTAAACAAACATGGTTCTTGTCAGAACCATAGATGAATGCGTTGATGCAACACTTCTGCACATTTGTAAATGCATACGCTGGTAATTATCAACTTTATAAGTATTTAAGGCTTGCGCCAGGTTCAAAATGACTACTTCAACAAGCATGTGTATGTTAAGCATAGTTTAAAACTCCAAGTGAGCCTTATTGGCCGTGCTACTTATGCTAGCTCATGGTTACCAATATGCGAATTTCAATGTCAGCAAGGTTTTCTATGTCCCTTCTTGTTTATTTCCATTCTTGTGCTAATTTCAGGCAAAGGTTGCATCTGTTCATTGATCTTTTGTGCTGTGCTTGGAATAACCGAATTATCTTTTCTGATATTTGTGTTTACTTGCAGCTCCTTCATATGGTTTTTCTGTGATCATTGAATTAGCAAGTTCTTAAGCATTTTTTAAGATGCATCTTACCTCAGTTTAGGTTAAAATTGAAAATCTCACTATTTTTTATTAGATTTTTGAATTGCGAGATTTCAAATATTTGTCCCTTCTCACCTAAGAGCTCTTAAGAATGTCTGGCTATGAATTAAGCATAATAAAATAGCAGCCTTTGGGGAAAGAGAAAGAGCCACTTTTCTTTTAAGTCCAGGAAGGGTTCACATGACCTTCAACTGTTTGGAGTGATGCAAAGAAATCTCCATGTTCCAACCAGCTTTCGAACTAGATGAAGGATACACACTGGCTTTTTTAGTTGGGATCAAATCAAAGAAACATCTCTCTGGTGCTCTTGGATGCTAATAACCCTTTTTCTAATAGATGCTATTAAACTGTGAACCATGAACTAATACATCCAGATTCCAAAGTGAACCCAGCTAACAAAAGGGTCTGAATGATAATCTGACTTTTGTCATATTTATAGATTCAGATGCATCACTTCTGTGGAAGTTTTTCAGTCTATTCATATATTTCAAATATGTTGATCTTTTTTGTTTTGTTGAAGGGAAGTATAGTTTCATGAAAGATTCCTCCCTCAAAAACGTGGACCTAAAAGAGGAAACAATAATTGAGAAATGAGGATACACCATGTTATCACAAAATAAAACTAGTGCATAATAGTGCATGTAATTGAGAGACTGTGAATAACAATACTAAACAGAATTTATGCTGGAAAGTCTTAAAAAAAGGATCAAAGTTGGCCTTCAAAAGGGGTGACATGCCTTCTGGTATGGGAAATGCATTTCCATAGATGGGGAAATGTTTCTCTGGTGTGGGAAATACGTGTCCCATAATATTTTCCCTAGGGTGTTTAGGAAATGTTTTTCTAGTGTGGGAAATACGTGTCCCATAAAATTTTCCCTAGAGTGTTTAGTTCATTGTGGAGTCTGGGGAAACACTTCTTCCTAGGAAAAACTAGGGAAGCATCTTTTCCATAACTATGAATGGAAGAGAGTTCTAGGAGGGCATTGAAGTTTGCCAATTGCTTTTACCATCATATTTGAATGAACACGTTCCCATTTGCTTAATGCATTTGAAATGCTCAATGTTAAGCCATTTTTGAGACTTGAAATTATCACCCTGACATCATTCAATGCCGTTTATCTTTTGTTAAGAAGCTTATGAAAATTGTGAATTATTAAGAATTTTTACGCAGATTGTTAGGAGCATGGGTGTTGCACTCTTGTTTCATAATGTTTCATAACCATTTCGATAGTTGTTGAAGAGTAGTCTACTTTGTTATACTAGTCACCAACTCATCTACCTGCCACTCTTTATTGTGTCTTCATGCACTGTGGTCCCTAACACACCACTTGACGTGCTAGTTTATATTTGGATATATTTTATGTGACATTTGTTTAGTAGCCATGCTCTCTGTTATCCCATAAGTATGTTCTCTGCCTTGAGATTCCCAGGAAGGGGCACATTGGTGTCAATTTCTACTTACGCAGTGAGGTTTGACATGTGTATCTCCTCAATATGATGTGCACTTTCTACTTATGCAGTAAGTTGGGTATATGCATGTTCTGTGTGATGCGCAAGTAATCTTTTTGATGCTGTGATGTGTGTCGAACTGTTTTTCCAATCTCTTCCTACATATTTTAGCGTTTGGTATCAGAGCATTCCTGCTTACTAACATACTATCAAATCATGCTTGATTGTAACATGGCATGGGATCATTTATTTTTTGTGTCAAAATCCAACATTGGTATCAGTGCAAGGTCTTTAGATCTCTATTCATGGGCCCACCATACTTCTGCTGCACTTACGTTACTGCATTTTGCTTTTTAAGTATATAAATCATGACCTATAATTTGAGCGAAATTCATCAGTATAAGCTAAGTTGCTTCTTTTTTTGAGTGACGTGGTGGGTGATGTGCTATGCAAAGTTAACCTGTGCTTATGACTTGATGCAGCTTTTTTGAATCTTCGTTCTTTATCACTCCATTTTCTAATTTAGATTGCAGCGATATAATAGAAAAGTGGGATAAACTCTGATCTATGTTTTGATATTGTACTCTTTTGCAGTGTAAAGGTTGTAATGTATTTCACAAACTGGTGGACAATTTGAACCTTTTTCATGAGCTTAAGGGACACATCTTCAAGGACCAGTGCAAGCCAGGATTAAATCGCCTAGAACCATTTGATATTCTTCATTCTGAAGAATTCCCATTCTTTTAGTTTAGGAATGTACTATGCTTAGATATCAGAGTTACTTGTCTGTATATATTTTTGTTGTAGAGAACCAGCTTGATTTATACTTTGGTAAACTATTAAGATGTTTCATGTCTAAGATTGCTGGAAGTTCAACCGATTAAAATACTTTTCTTGAACCAGTTTGACAGTTCCCATCCTCATTGCTGTAAAGTGACACTGTTTCCTCTATCACAATTCGAAAAGCTCAAAGCTTTTTTAAGGTTTTATCTTGGTATTGAAATAGAGACGATTTGTAAATAAGTTGTGAAGGATTGCGCTTTGTGTTTTTTAAAGTTTGAAGTGACTTTTTCTGTACATGTTCAGACTACTACTACTATCTGCTCTTACTTTGTTGCAAGGAGAATATGAGAGGGGGGCCTTGAATAAGACTTTCAGCATTGTTGAAGTAAGGTTCAGCACTCTCAGTTATTTCTACTACTTCCCAGTTGTTGAATAGTATCATTGTAAGATTCTTTGATGCTTGAAGTCTTTGTGAACCTGTTCATTGTGTTCTTCAGATGGATCCTATACCCTCGTATGTTTCAAACAATCTTATTTCAATCAAGGTCATGAAATAGTATAATCCTTTATCGTCAGATTTATTTGGTTTTGTGAATTGTGATCTAATGTGAACCTGCTTCTAGCCTAGATGATAGAATCATGAAAATAATTCACAAGATGATTAGACTAATCATATTAGTACTCACTCACACAACAAGACGATTGAGCAATTGAGAATATCTCAGATTAATCATAAAGTCTGAAATTGGCTACAATGGAATGAGAGGAGGGTGCAGGTCCTCATTAGACATTATTAGCTTACCTCTAACTCAGGCGAAAGCAAAAAGCTAAAGCTAAGCTTATAATTAATTTAACTCTTATACTTGTATATGTCCAAGTCATTTACTTAATAAAAAATTGTAAACCTTATAATAGTCTTCTAGCACCCTACTATATGCATAAATTTATAGCTAATCCTAAATCACATAGGCCCTAAAATATAGCTTGCATGCATGGCCCATTAACATTAGTTGTCAAATTAGCATCGAGTATTAACACTCCCCTTTAGTGTTGATTTTGTTATCTATCACTCCTAGAAGTTCTCTAAACTTCTCAAACTTATTTTTACTTAGTTGGTTAGTAAAAATATTTGCAACTTGCTCTTTAGTAAGACAATAGATAAGCTCAACTTCATGATTGATTTTCAAGTTTCTCTTTGATGGTGTTCTTGTACTTAAATATGTTTTGATTTGTTGCGAAAAAACGAATTCTTTTCTAATTTGATGCAACTCTTTGTTATCACACTGAAAGTACTATAGGTGTTTCTTGTTCCATATAAAAATCATGTAGAATTCTTTGTAAACAAATTGCCTTGTTTGCTGCACTTGTAGGAGCTCGGTACTGTGCCTTTGCAGATGATAATGCACTGGTAGGTTTCTTCTTTAAATTCGAAGATATAAACCTTGATCCAAGATCATAATTTGTAGTCAATCTTCAATCTTTCGCATCTCCAACCCAATCTACATCACAAATCTTTGCAATTGCAAAACATCTTGATTTCAATAAAAGATACCAAATCATAATGTGCTTCTAATGTATTTGAGTATCTGTTTTGTAGCTTTCCAATGAATCTGCTTAGGTTTAGCCATAATTGACTAACCATGCCAACAACATATGCAATATTTGGATGTATAAATGTTAGATAGATCAAACTTTCAACAAGTTGTATGTATAACACTTCATCTACATCTTGATCTTCATCAGCTTTCCTAAGCTTACACCCACAATCATATGGGGTTGAAATAGGTTTGCATTTTGATATTCCGAATTTTTTAAGTTGTTCATGTGCATACTTAGATTGAGAAATAAATAAATCATGTGCTGCTATCCAATTCCTAGAAAGTACTAGAATGAACCAAGATTTTTCATGTCAAATTTCGATGAGAGGTCTTTCTTAATATTTTGAATCAAAACTTGACTAGAACTTGTGATGATAAGTTCATTAACATACATCACTACAATAACAATCTGATCATCTTTTATCGTAACATAAAGTGTATGCTTCGCACTACTCTTATGAAAATGTAAATAAATACTATCATCTTGCTCATTTTCACAAGATATTTCAGTATCTTTATGAGATCCCATCTCATCAAAACTAATCGCTTATCATCACTTTCTCTTCTTAAATGTCATAAAACTTACACTTTTTTCTTGATCATCATATCCAAGCATCAAACACTTTGTTGCCTTTGAATCCGACTTTCTTCTCATGTCCTTAGGTATATGAGCATATGCAAATACTTCCAAACACTTTCAAGTGACTTACACTAGGTCTCTTACCTGTATAAGCTTCTTCTGGAGTTCCATTCTGTACTGCTTCAGCAGATCTTCAAGAACTTAGAAAGGTTCTTATTTTCATTGCTCCTAGAAATTTTCACAATAGAACAATTCTTCCATTTCACAACTCGATTTTGTATTTACTTGCAAATTGTCCCTTTATACTATTGTCCTTACAAAACATTTGAAAATTTGTAGAAAGATATTGTCTCCCCCCTTTATTTAAATGCAATATCTTTATTTATCTACATGTTTCTTTTTAACCTATGCCTTATACCAAGAAAAACATTTGAATGCCTCACTTTTATTTTTCAAAAAATATACCCCATACCTTTCTAGAATAATCATCCACCATAAAATAACTTGGAGCATACAATAACTTGCTCCACCATGAGACTATACTTTCATAGGAAAACACAAATTTGTATGAACAAGTTCTAGACATTGAAGACTTGGCCATCTTCAAGGGCTTCCGCAAACTTGCATTTAGAATAACTCTGCAGAAATACATTACCTTGAGACAGTCTGCAGAAATGAACTATGTTCGAGACAGCTTCGCGAAATGTTCGCGAAAGTTTCACGACAGTCCAAAAGTTCAACTATTTTTAACACCCTCGACTTTTTCACAAAATGTTCACGACAACTTTGCGACAATTCAAAAGTTCACTTATTTTAAACACCCTCGACTTTTTCGCAAAATGTTCGCGACAGTTTCGTGACAATTTAAAAGTTCAAATATTTTTAACACCTTCGACTTTGTTCGCGAAAAGTTCGCGAAGAGAGAAAAAATTTCCGAAGGTCATCTATTTTCATGTTAAACTGTTTTAAAGACACCTTCGCCTTTTTGAGGGCACCTTCGCCTTTTCAAGGGCACCTTCATCTTTTTTGCAAAATCCCGAAGAGAGAGAAAAATGCCGAAGGTCATCTACTTTGAACAAGGAACGTTCCCAGCCACTTTCCAAATTTGCGAAGTGAGAGAAAGCCACTTCCCTTATAAAGTGCGAATACTCCATGTCAATAGTAGGTAGAACAAACCCATAGATATTGAAGATTGAACACCCCTCTCTATTGTGCTAATGAAGGCTGGAAACTGACAGACAGTTTGAAAGCCAAAATTGTTTTTTTAAAAGAGAATTGTGTTTGAACTTGTGAAGCCCAACAAGCCCTGAAAGAGCTGTTGAAAGGCATATTCAAAGTGGTTATTCGAAGTCTGAAGGTCACACCCAGGCAAGCGGGTTGTTGAAGAGCACACCTACGCAAGCAAGTTGTTGAAGGTTGTTGTCACGTAGGTTGTTGAAGGCTGTTGTCACGCGGGTTGTTGAAGGCTGTTGTCATGCGCTTGTCTTTCACCATTCCATAGTTTCGAACTATCATTCTCCTTCTTCATTCGGGACAAGTACCCTGATTATCTACGAAGACTTGCTCATACAAATTTGATAGCAGTCATCATGAAGAAGTTCTGAAGCAGCAGTTCCATCGACCTGTTTTCATTTATGAAGTTTATGAAAGGTACTATTGACAAAGCTGTGGCAGTCTTCAGTGGCAGATCTGTGAACGATCCAATGTAGGCTAAGAGGTTGTCTATAGGTTATGAACACTACTATTCTCCTCCGAACTATCGTTCTGCCAGGCGGACTCCAAACTTCAGATATATGTAGCATTGCCAGGCAGATATGTATATGGATTGGGAGGGGCAGAAACTGATTGAGGAGCTAATGTCGCATCTTCTGCTTGCATCAGCATTGATTTTCTTCAACACGGGCTTTGGCTTTAGTTTCGTCTAGCTCATATTTGTCATCTATGCCTCTGGGGCGCTACTCACCCTTCTCATCACTGTTCCGGATTGGCCTTTCTACAATCGCTGGCCTCTGGTGTCGCTTGATGCCAAAGTCGAGGAAGCCTTCAATAACAGGTTGTTGGAGGCCAAGGCTGCAACCCAGTAAAAAACTTCAAAAACAATGAAGAAGTGGGAGCGGATTCTATATATGCACAGCTGTGAGAAAATGTCTGCATTAGCGCTGCTACTAATCGCCCACAATCCCAATCGCCCGAGGGAAGAGCAAGGAGGCAAAGAGAGAAGCCCACGAAGAGAGAGAGAGAGAGAGAGAGAGAGAGAGAGAGAGAGAGAGAGAGAGAGAGAGAGAGAGAGAGAGAGAGAGAGAGAGAGAGAGAGAGAGAGAGAGAGAGAGAGAGAGAGAGAAGAGAGAGAGCCGGGGCACAGAGAAAGTAATGAGGGAGATATAAATGTTGCGGCAGGCAATAGGCAAGTAATGAGAGAAAGGCAAGTGCTGGCAGCACGGAAGTAGGGAGGGAGAGATAAATGTGTGTTTGAATATTTTAGAAGTTTACATAGGGGCAGGGAAGTAGGGAGGGAGAGTTAAATGCGTGTTTGAATATTTTAAAAGTTCACATAGGGTTTGAAAAATAGGATAGGTAAAAGAGAGAGAGAGAGGGCCCACCACATGTCATAGACTTTAAAGGTCATAATGAGAGTGAGGGGGAGGGAAGGGTGAGAAGGGTATGAGAAGGGCACAAATTTGTCATCATGAAGGATGACAAATAGTTAGTGCCCACACACACACACACACACACACACACACACACACACACACACACACACACACATGAGTTTTAAACCAAGACACGGTTCTCACGGGCCGTTGTTGACCCCTCCCAAACGACTGCAAAGGAGGTGTTTGCGACCCCTCCCTTCATCCCGCATAGGGACCGCATTTAGGCCATTTGTGGTCTTTTAGGCCATGCATTTCACCACAAACGAAGACAACATTGACTGCATACACATCTGCATACATTTTTGTTCAAACGTTTTTTAGTTTTTTCCTTTGCAAAAACGTGACATTTTTCACGGACAGTGCGTGACATTTTCGGTGGCACAACGTGACATTTTTGACGCATGTGTGTTCCAAACCCCCCCTCCCCCCATACCTTTTTCTTTTTATTGTCTCTTTTGCTCCCCTCACCCCATTCCCCTCCTTTTTTTTTCAACCGTGCATTTTTTGGGCCATGGATAAAAGCTTGTGGGTAAAGATTAGGAGTTAAAGCTAGTGAGTTTGGGCTTGTGTGTAAACATTCCTGAAAAGGGGCCAAGATAGGGATTTGGGGGGTTGAAAAAAAAAAAGAAAGCAGTTTAAGGTAGTCAAGAGATTTTTTTTGTTCATTATTTATGGGTAAAACTTTGGTAATTCAAAATAAATAGGAAAGCCATGTAATAAAGACTATTGGCTAAAGTTTAAAGCACCTTGAAGTGTGTGAAAAAAATTAAAAGCTTAACTTCAAACTTCAAATATTTGAATTTAGAGAAAGATATTTGAATTTAGTGGGTGGGAAATCTTTTTGGGGCCCACCGCTCAATGCACATAATGTGCAAATGTATGGGAATATGCACTTTCCTCATACATGCATCCCCCTCCCTATCATTTTTAGTTAAGAAAGTGGTATGCATGGGTGCACCCATTGATGGGGCAAGAAAGATAGGAAGAACGAGAATGGAGAAGAGAGCAGGAATATTGCAGAACAACTCTCCCATTCTAATCGGCTGCTAGATGCAAAAACAGTCTAATAGACAACTTATGCTAAAGATAGTCACAACTTTATGCATTATGATTGCCCAACAGGATCTTAAAAATTAATAAATACTCTAAAACAAGAGTACAGTCCACCGAAGAGATTAGAAATGGTTTGTGTGTGGTACTACTAAAATCAGATTCAATGTGAAGTATAATTATGAAATAAATGGGAGAGTAGTATGATATCGCGAGTTTTTCAGTCGTCAAAGACAACCATCGTCTGATCAGAAACTGAGGAGTCGTAGACGTCCGTGTTCTGATCAAAGTGAGTATACAAGCGCGATCAAACAACAATGAAAGTGCATTCAATCACAACATGCATTCATCTACGTTGTACACAGATAAAAATGTGTTGCTGCTATATTACACTAAAGCACAATACAAATAGCAATTACAACAAAAAATTGACAGCGTAGGCATTGCAAATTCTCTCACTTCACTTTATAAGGGAAGTGGCTTTCTCTCACTTCGCAAATTTGGGAAGTGGTTGGGACGTTCCTCGTTCAAAGTAGATGACCTTCGACATTTTTCTCTCTTTTCGAGATTTTGCAAAAAAGGCGAAGGTGCCCTTAAAAAGGTGAAGGTGCCCTTAAAAAGGCGCAAAGGTGTCTTTAAAATAGTTTAACATGAAAATAGATGACCTTCGGAAATTTTCTCTGTCTTCGTGAACTTTTTGCGAACAAAGTCGAAGGTGTTAAACATATTTGAACTCTTGAACTGTCACGAAAGTGTCATGAACATTTCGCGAAAAAGTCGAGGGTGTTTAAAATAGTTGAACTTTTGAATTGTCGTGAAGCTGTCGCGAACATTTCGTGAAAAAGTCGAGGGTGTTAAAAATAGTTGAACTTTTGGACTGTCGAAAAACTTTCGCGAAAATTTTGCGAAGCTGTCTCGAACATAGTTCATTTCTACAGACTATCTCGAAAGTAATGTATTTCTGTAGACTTGTTCTAAATGCAAGTTTGTAGGCCCTTGAAGATGGCCAAGTCTTCAATGACTTCAAGTTATTAAACGTAACATTTGAATTTGAAATTATGACAGGATTGGTTACCCTTTGCTGGAGATCAGCCGAAAGCCCATTGTAGACGTTCTTCAAATAAATTGGCTGTCTGAGTTTGTGATTCCAAGGAGACAATTGTGGGCTTAATTTTCAACAGTCCCCCTTGAGGTCACGGTTGGTGCCTTGGTATCTTCGTCAGGTTCAGCATATTGAAGAACTTCTGGTGCTTGATCCTGGAAAGCGCTTTGGTGAAGGTGTATGCGACCATTTCTGTTGTGGAGCAGTATTGAAGGATCACTTGCCCGAAGAAAACTTTCTCCCAAATGAAATGATACTAGATTTCAATGTGCTTGGATTTTCCATGAAATCTGAGATTCAATGACAGTGAGATGCAACTCATGTTGTCACACAGAATGGTGGTAGCATTAAAATGAGTGTGTTGTAAGTCGTGAAGTAACAACCTGATCCATATAGCTTCTTTTGAAGCTTGGCATGCTGCGATGTACTCTGCTTTTGTTGAAGAAAGCACGACTGATTTTTGCGTCCTTGAGTTCCACGAAATCGGTCCCCCTGCCAGATAGAAACAAAACCCAGAGGTAGATTTTCTGGTAGAGACTGTTCCACCCCAATCTGAGTCGGAGTAGCCTTGCAAGACGAGTGGGTCGATAGCATTTCCATCATAACATAAAATGTGATCTAAACTTCCCTAAATATATCTCACCACTCTCTTCAATGCTTTCCAATGAGAGATCTTGGGATTAGACATGAATTGACTTAACGTGCTAACAATGTATGCTAAATCTGGTCTAGTACACAACATTGCATACATTAGAGATCCGATTAGTGAATGATAAGAGTACTTCGCTAAGTCGAGTACTTCACTATCAGTCTTAGCACAAGAAGGTTTAGTCATTACTATGCTTGGATCCATTGGAGTATCAATGAGTTTGCAATCAAACATATGAAATTTTTCTAAAATTCCTTTTAGATATGTCTGCTAGTTAAGATATATCTTCTTCTTAAGACTATCTCTAGTAATGTGAATTTCTAGCAAAGAATGAATAGCTCCTAAATCAGTCATGTCAAATTCCTTTGACAGATCACTCTTAGTAGTGTGCAAAAGAGAAGTGTCGTTAGATAGAATAAATGCATCATCTACGTAAAGAGCTATGTGAGCTGAATTGGTGCCTTTATGATTTGAATAAACATTACAGTAAGCTAAATTGTTTGCAAATCCCAATTGAATGAGATAAGAGTTGATTCTATCGACCCATGCTCTTGGCGCCTGTTTCAGACCGTACATTGCTTTGTGCAGCTTGCACACTTTGTGCTCTTGGCCTTTGACTTCAAATCCCTCTGGTTGGAAGGTATACAGCTCCTCTTCGACGTTGTCATTGAGAAATGTTGTCTTGACATCCATTTGGTGCATTTCGAGGTCTTCTGTGGCTGCTAACACAATCAGAGTCCTGATTGACTGTATCTTGACGACGAGACTGAAAATTTCTTGATAATCCACTTCTTGGACTTGAGTGAATCTTTTAGCCACCAGCCATGCTATCCATTTAGAAATGGAACCATCAGAGTTGATCTTCTTCTTGAAGATCCACTTGTTGTGTATAACTCTCTTGTGAGTGGAGAAGTCGACCAGTGTCCAGGTCTGATTCGTCAAAAGTGAGTTATACTCACTTTCCATAGCTTCTTGCCACTTCACAGCATCCTTGGAGTTAATTGCTTCGGCTAGGCTCTCTGGTTCTTCTGATGAAGTCTAGAATGATTGAGGTGCATACCTCTCAGGAACTGTCCGAGTCCGTGAGGATTTACGAACGTTTGGTTGACCAGAATGCGATGATGCTTCTTCTTGAATTTCTCCAAATTTGCTCGAGCTAGCTTGGTCTGGTCTAATGACAGGTACTCGGCTTCTGTAGTTGTAGCTGCAGGTTCTGTAGAAGGGAATCAACGTTGGAAGAATCCATGCTATGTAAAATAGGATGAAATGACATAGCATCGTTTATCGATGGTTGTTTGAAATCATAGTATGTATGTTTTTGAAATATTACATCCCTAGAGACAAATACTACATTGGTGGATGGATCATAAACTTTATAAGCTTTATGTTCATCAAGATAGCCAATGAAAATACATTTATTTGTCCTATGATCCAGCTTCTTCCTAAGTTGTTTAGGAATGTGAACAAAACATATACAACCAAAGATTTTTAAATGGCTGACACTAGGCTTGTGCTCATGCCAAACTTCATGATGAGTCTTGTTGTTGATGACTTTGGCGTTGGATCTATTTTGCACGTAACAGGCTGTGGCAGTAGCTTTTGCCTAGAACTTCACAGGTAGGTGTGCTTGATGTAGCATGGATCTGGCTGAGTCGAGAAGAGTTCAATTCTTTCTTTATGCAATCTCGTTCTATTGAGGTGAATAGGAAGTGGTGAATTGTCTTCTAATACCATGTTCAGCCATGTAGTCGGACATCTCCTTAGAGATGTATTCGCCGCCACCATCAGTTCGGAGTGCCTTCACTTTTGTAGACGTTTGTGTCTTAGCCACGGCCTTGAATCTCAGTGAAGCATTCAAAGGCTTCAGATTTGCGCTTAATGAACATGACTGTAGACCATCTAGAATAATCATCTATAAAAGTGATAATAAATATTGCATCTCCTAATGACGGAGTTGGCATTGGACCATAGAGATTGCTATTTACAAGATCCAATACATGTTTTTTTTTTTATGGAATGTGATTTTGGAAACTTGCTTCTAGAATACTTCCCATAGATGCATGATTCACAAAAGAAAGATTTCCTATCTAATGAAGAAGGGAAATTCAGTCCATCAACTAAATTATTACAATTCATGTAAGAAAGTGAGTATTCACGTGTCCAAATCGACTATGCCACAGAACAACACTGTCGTTTACATTTTCATTAGAGATACTAGCTGTAAAGACCACTAGGAACAATCCCCTAAGATGAGGATAGGAAAATATGAGAGAGACTATGGAGCCAAACCACCCAACCAAACCTAGATCCCTCCCGGAGAATCCTCCTGGATCTAGCCCCCAAAGCTATGTCAATGTGACAGCAAGAGGAGAAGAGCTCATCAGATAACCTAGACCAAGTCGTTGACAGAATAATCATTACCTCAATATATAGAGAGTAGGATCCTATGCATGAGCACATGCAATTCCCATGCAGGTCAACTATAAATAGGTCACAGCTCTTCATGCAGACCTCCTGCCTATATCAGTCACACGTACATGCACTAGTCCATATGTCTCCATTAGAGTGTCTGGGTCCTCTCAAAGTCATTAGTCACCAACAGGCCTTGATGTGGAATAAAATATAGGCATGACCAATAATCTCGAACACTGGAGGGCCGGTCTACCATATTAGGACTATTCCATGTCCTTACCTGAATATGGCCATAACACTAGCTAATGTAACTAAATTAGAGAGTATGTAAAGTTTTGCGACTCTAGTGCATATAGTCAGAGTAGTATCTTCCTCAAGTATTGTACACTGCTCAGATGAGAAAGTAACAGTGTAGCCCTCATCAATTATCTTAGGGACTGATAACAGGTTCTTTGACAAATGAAGAACATAAAAGACGTTAGGAACACAAATGGACAGATCGTTGTTGAAGCTAATCTTCACTGCTCCTTTGTCTTCCACACGTATGGTGCTAGAATCTCCAAGGTAGATAAATTGGTCTTTGCTATAAGTTGTGTACTCCGTAAACCATTCCTTGCGAGAGGTCATGTGTTGGGTAGCACCGTTGTCCAGGTACCAGCTATCACAGTCTTCGCTACTGCTGTAAGCCATTAACAAGTGTGTGTCTTGCTCCTTGAATTCGGTCACGTTGGAGGAGTCTGGCTGTTGTTGTTGTTGCTGCTTCTTTGCCTCGTTGTAGATCCTGATGTGACACTCCTTGATGTCGTGATTAGCTCTTTTGCAATATCTGCAGAAAAGCTTCTTGCACGATCCACCATGCTCACCTTGAGTGTAAGGCTTCTACTGTTGCTGCTGCACTTGATTCTTGCCCTTGGAATAGTCTTTCTTCTTGGTGTATAGAGCTATGGATTTGTCTTTGATGGACAGGTTGCTAGCCTTTCTCCACATTTCTTCTTAAAGAAGATGACCAATCACCTTTTGAAGAGTGAGGTCGGGATGTGTGGAGATCATCACCACAAAGTGTTCATACGACTTTGGAAGAGAAGAAAGCAAGGTCATAACGGCATCATCATCTTGAATAGAACATCCTACAACTGATAACTGATCTAACATGGACTTGAAGCTGTTGATGTGAGAAGTGATGGCAGTAGAATCAGACATGTTAAGAGTAAAAGAACTTCCTTCTAAGATGTAATCTCGTGGTTACATCGTGAGTCCACAGAGACTTGATAACAAGTCCAGTGCTTCCTTAGAGATTTTGCACGTGGTAACATGAGATATTTGGGAGTCGGCCAGATTGAGTGTGATACATGCTAAGGTCTTCTGATCTTTAATCTTCCAAGTCTTTGCTTGATCACTATCTTCTGGTTTCAGGTCTGCACCTTCTACTACATCCCAAAAATCTCTATCTATCAATATCATTCTAAGTTTCAACTTTCAAATGTAGAAGGTAGAACCATTGAACTTGTCAATGACTCTAGCTTCACTGAGTGATGAACATGAAAGCTATCTATATGAAACATGATAACAATATACAAATAGGACAAACTTAATCTCTCGATTTAGTTGGACTAAGCTCTGATACCAATCTGATGGGGCAAGAGAGATATAAAGAACAAGAACGGAGAAGAGAGCAGGAATATTGCGGAACAACTCTCCCGTTCTAATCGGCTGCTAGATGCAAAAACAGTCTAATAGATAGCTTATGCTAGAGATAATCACAGCTTTATGCGTTCTGATTGCCCAACGGGATCTTAAAAATTAATACATACTCTAAAACAAGAGTACAGTCCACCAAAGAGATTAGAGATGGTTTGTGTGTGGTACTACTAAAATCAAATTCAATGTGAAGTATAGTCCTGAAATAAATGGGAGAGTAGTATGATATCACGAGTTCCTCAGGCATAAAAAACAGCCATCGTCTGATCAGAAATTGAGGAGTCATAGACGTCTGTGTTCTGATCAGAGTGAGTATACAAGCGTGATCAGACAGCAATGAAAGTGCATTCAATCACAACATGCATTCATCTACGTTGTACACAAATAAAAATATGTTGCTGCTATATTACACTAAAGCACAATACAAATAGCAATTACAACAAAAAATTGACGGCGGCGTAATTGGGAGGCTCAAATAATGCGTCTCATGGACGGAGCAACCAACAATCTGTGCTTGGATGATCTATTTATAGATTTCATCCATGTATGAACTACAATAAATGATTGTCACCTAATTAGGTAAGTCATTGTACTTGGAAGTATATGGCTTCTGTGACAACTGTACATAGTGTATATTGTCAACCCATAGGGAATGTTGACGTGGACGAGGGCGTTGCAAATTCTCTCACTTCGGTTCCCAGTAATTCAGATTTGCCTTTTGAATTTCAACGAGTGCAATTCCCCATCAGACCAGCATTTTCCATGACTATAAACAAAGCTCAGGGCCAAACAATGGAGTTTGTTGGATTGTATTTGCCTAGACTAGTGTTTAGTCATGTACAACTATATGTCCCCTTATCAAGGGTGCAAAGTTCAACGGATGTACGAGTATTGATAAGGGATGACATTGGCAAGATGAAACAAGAGTCTCCACGTACACACAAAATATTGTGTACACGGAAGTGTTGTGAATAAAGTATAATCTTTGTATGTCTTTTATCACCCTAGTCAAGAATCAAATGGAGCTGCCACTACTGTCAATTTGTATCTATCTTATAAAATAACACATTGATCAGAGATTTTATGAACATGTGCAAAGTCTTTTATTCTAGGCTCCATAAAGAGAGAGAGAGAGAGAGAGAGAGAGAGAGAGAGAGAGAGAGAGAGAGAGAGAGAGAGAGAGAGAGAGAGAGAGAGAGAGAGAGAGAGAGAGAGAGAGAGAGACTGTCGAGAAACTGTCGATTTTTGTGAAATTTTCGAGGCCTCTCCCTCCAGAAAATCTTTAAGAGGTATTTTCTAAAAATTTTCACGATATTTTCGAGGCCTCTCTAGAAAATTTTTCTGAGGTATTTTTGTGTTTCATGAAAGGCTTTGCGAGGAGAGTATTTTGAGAGGGAGTGTGTGTTGGAATTTTTCACGAAATTTCGAGAGAGAGTATTTTGCCAAATCTGTTAGCAGATTCTAGGGAATCTCCAAGTGCCGAGCCAAGCTGAAGACACAAGTTATCTCTCACCCATGACCGAGGAGGTCTCAGAAGGGAGAGAGCAGAAGAAGCTGAGAGCCGAGGAAATACTAGCTAGGAAGACAGTGAGTTAACTATGTGAACCTACATGGTGTATCCCAAAGAAAGAATGACCATGTAGGAGCTAGTAATGTTTCCTAGGCATTGTAAATAAATGTAGACTTCCCTTAAATTAGTTAGAGTGAGTCACCTTTTGATGGTGACCTTTAGTGGAAGAGCAAATTCCACATGTAATTCTAATTTAGTGGAATTGCCACATGGGCTCCACATGGGCAGCCTTCTTGCTTATTTAAGGGCCCCCCTCTCTTGTGAGGGAGCTTTGATTGTATTGTCAAGTTCTCTTGAGCAAATAAAGAGGATCCTCCACGAGTTCTTGATGATAGTTTAGTTCCTTGTTCATGGCAATGCTCTTGAGTGAGATTTCTATGAGCATGCTTGATTCCTTTGCATTGTGGATTAACTAGGTTCTTGTTTCTTGTTTCTTGCTTAGTTGTGGATTAGCATTCAGTTCTTGTTTGTGGAATCTTGTAGTAATCAGCATTCAAGTAAACGAGATAGGCTGGTTTGTGGTATAGATCTTGCATACTCCCTTACAACCCTATTCTTGACTGTTCTTGATAGTCTAAGCATCAAGTGATGAGTGTTTCTTGATTCTTAGATTGTTAAAATGCTGTTAGGAATTTAGTTTCTTGTTTCAGTAGTTAATTTGGTTCTTGATTGTTTTCTGATTGTTAGTGGTTAGATTGCTCTCTGTATTAAACGTTGATCTTCTTAAGCTTTGTCTGGTTACATATGTAGCTGAGTATCGGATTGGAGTTACCCAATGATAGGCTGGGAATACATATTTAAACCTGAGTAATGCTTATGCTCTGTAACAGTTCTAATAAGAAGAAGAACCACAAAGAACCGTAACAACAGAAGTAAAGTAATCCAAGAAGAAGAAAGAGATAAAAGAAACATGTTCATAGATTTAGTGAATATGTTAACAAAATTTTCGAGAGTATTTTTCATGAAATACCTTCTCTCAAAATTTTGCAAAAAATTCCAACACACTCTCAAAAATTCTCTCTCTCTCTCTCTCTCTCTCTCTCTCTCTCTCTCTCTCTCTCTCTCTCTCTCTCTCTCTCTCTCTCTCTCTCTCTCTCTCTCTCTCTCTCTCTCTCTCTCTCTCTCTCTCTCTCTCTCTCTCTCTCTCTCTCTCTAATTTTGCGAAAATTTCTACAAAGAGAATTGGAATTTTTTGCGAAAATTTTGAGAGAGAGAGAGTTCAAATTTTCGAGAGAGAAAGTTTTGCAAAATTTTTGAGAGAGTATTTTTCGCAAAATTTTGGACAAAAAATTTCGTGAAAAATTGTCACTCTCTCCACAAAAAATACCAACTCTCTCTCTCTCTCTCTCTCTAGAGTTTTTTTGCAAAACTTTAGAGAGCATTTTTTTTCTCGAAATCTTCGAGAGAATTTTTGCAAAATTTACTCTCCCTCTCTTGAAATTTTGAGGCCTCTCCCTTGCATAATTTCTCACGAAATTTTGAGAGAGAGAGAATTTTTTTTGAGAGAGAGAGAGAGAGAGAGAGAATTTTTTGCAAAAATTTTGAGAGAGAGAGTTGGAATATTTTCGCAAAATTTTTGAGAGATTTTTCGCGAAAATTGAGAGAGAGAGAGAGAGAGAGAGAGAGAGAGAGAGAGAGAGAGAGAGAGAGAGAGAGAGAGAGAGAGAGAGAGAGAGAGAGAGAGAGAGAGAGAGAGAGAGAGAGAGAGAGAGAGAGAGAGAGTTGGAATTTTTCGCAAAATTTTTGAGTGTATTTTTCGTGAGAATTTTGAAAGGGTATTTTTTGCGAAATTCTCTCTGTTGGAATTTTCGCGAAAAATACTCTCCCTCTCGAAATTTTTGCCAAAAATTCTTTTTCTTTCGCGAGAGAATTTGTCGCTGATTTTTGAGAGAGAGAGAGAGAGAGAGAGAGAGAGAGAGAGAGAGAGAGAGAGAGAGAGAGAGAGAGAGAGAGAGAGAGAGAGAGAGAGAGAGAGAGAGAGAGAGAGAGAGAGATCAAGAAACACACTTTTTTTTCAAGCTCCTCCTTGATGAAGCCCTCAGGTTGCCTCATGTAGATCTCTTCCTCCAAGTAGCCATGAGGAAGGCATTTGTAAAAATAGCTTCCAATCGAAGGTAGTAGCAAGACTAATGATCAATCTTATTATAACTAGCTTAGCCACAGGAGCAAAAGTTTCATCATAATTAATGCCTTTGGTTTGCAAAAAATATTTTGCTATAAGTCTAACTTTATACTTATTTATTGATCATCTTAATTATACTTCAATCTATACACCCACTTGTAAACAAGTGGTTTCTTCCCTTGAGGAAGGTCAACAAGCTCCCAAGTATGATTCTCCATAAGAGAATCATACTCCACTTGCATTGCGTTTATCCAACTTTTTGATTTACAAGCGTCTTCATAGCAAGTTGGTTCATCAAGCATTGAAGTAAGGAAAGTGTATAAAGTAAAAGATGAAATGCCTTCCCTTCGATCACTTTTGCCATAATAAGTGAACCTCAATGGCTTGGCCCTTCCTCTTGTGGATCTTCTTGGAGTCCTTGGATCCTCAAGATCTTGATCACTTTGAAGCTCCTCTTCCATCCTAGCATGATATTTAACATCAAGATGATCAGTAGCATTATCATCCACTTTACCAAAATCCCTATTCACTATGACTTTCTTAGTGATGGTATTGAAGACTTTATACCCTTTGCTATTCTCACCAAATCCCACAAAAATGCCTTTTATGGAAGTTGCATCATCCTTCTTCCTTGTCTCCAAGAATTGGTGTACATAGGATGTGGATCCAAATATTCTTAGATCCTTAAGTTTTGGCTTTTCTCCAAATAGGGCCTCATATGGTGTGATTCCTCCAATGGCTTGTTGGGCAATCTATTGCACAAGAAGTTAGCAACAAGTAATTGCCTCACCCCAAAATGGTTTTGTTAGAGAAGCATCTAGCCTTAAGACTTTAGCACATTCACAAAGACATCTATTTTTCCTCTCGGCCACTCCATTTTGTTGAGGGATGTAAGGACAAGATAATGCTCTCTTAATGCCATTAGAACTACAAAACTCTATCATCTTATGGGAGATGTACTCTCCTCCATTATCACTTCTTAATACCTTGATCTTGGTACTAAGTTAATTTTCAACTAGATTTTTGAACTTTACAAATGAATCAAACACCAAACTTTTCCAAGAAAAGAGGTAAATCTAAGCATATCTTGAATGATCATCAATGAAAGTTACATAGTACTTAGCACCACCATTAGATTCTTGAGAGAAGCTATGCACATCCAAATGAATGATCTCAAGAGGAGTGTTTGATCTTGTGGTAGATCTTGAAAATGGAAGCTTATGAGCCTTTGAGAGACTACAGGCCTCACAATGCTTGCCACATCTTGACAAATCCTTGGGGAGGCCGAGTGCAAGCTCCTTTGCACACATGGATTCCATAGTTTTAAAATTGGGGTGGCTCAGCCTTTTGTGCCATAGCTCCACCTTGGTGATCTCCTCCTTTGCCATGTTAACAATCTCCATTGCCACATTAGCATCTAATTTAAACAATCTACTTGGTTTAAATCCCTTAGCTATGCAATCATCATTCTTAAAGATGGAACAAACTCCATTCTTAAATTGTACATCAAGGCCATTATCCATTAATTGGCCAACACTCAACAAGTTCTTCGTGATAGATGGTACATGAAAGACATTTTCAATATTCATCATTTTGGATGATCCCAAGTACACCTACACCACTTATTCTACATTCTTAATCACTAGGTGTAAAAATAAATTTTTTTAACATCATAAGAGAGTAGAGTGGAAAAGTAGTTCTTTTGGAATGTCATGTGGGAGCTTGCCCCAATATCAATCCACCTTGCTTCACTTGCATTGGACTTTGATGAGGGTATTGAGTTGGATGCCATTAAGGATGATTCTTCATCCTCCTCCTCCTCTTGATGCACAATGTTGCTTTCTTTATCTTCTTGTGCCTTCTTCTTCTTGAAATATTCTGATGCAAAGTGCCCCTTCTTTCCACAAAAGAAGCACTTGTACTTTGTCTTGTCAATTTTCTTCTTGCCTTTTGAACTTGATGGTGAATCTTCCTCCTTGGGCTCCTTTTAATGATCCTTCTTTTCTCCATTGGTCTTCTTCTTGCCTTTGAATGGAAAATTGGATTTCTCATACCCATCCTACAATGACAAGGAGTTCATCCTAGCCTTTGTGTGGAGCATCCTACACTCTTCAGCTACAAGCAACTATCAAGATTTTCAATTCTAGGCAAAGTGTCTTGGATGGCAAATGTTTGGACCAAATTTGTGAATTCATCACCTAGACCATTAAGGACCACTTGCACAAGCTCATTATCTTTAATCTTATGTCCAATAGAGGCTAACTCTTTGTTGAGAGATTTAATTCTTATCACATGGTCTTGTGCATTTTCCTCACTTCTTCTCATGCTTTGCAAGATTTGATTTCTAATCATAAGGACTCTAGAAGTCTTATTGGATTCATAGATGGATTTCAAAGAATCCCATGTCTCTTTGGCTATTGTACAAGAAGATATTTCTTTCAAAAGTGGTGGAGGTGAATGAGGGTCGGATAGAGCCGACTTGGTAGGTGCAGCTACTGCTATTGCCTTCATTCTATAATTTTCTTCCAGGCCCCAGATCACTTCTGGTGATCTGTTGAAAGGCTTAACTTCTAAACAATAGATAGCTACTACTTATCTGACAATAAATTTATGAGCATTAGATAATGTTGAGTAAAACAACAGTGGAAAGATATCTACTGCTAGCATGCATTCCAATATTATAGATCATGCACATTACAGGAAAAAGTATTGCTTGAAATCACTTCTATTATTAGAACTGAATTTACAATTTTTCTTGAGCGCTGTTTGTTTCCCAACAGAGCAGCGCGTTGGCGCAAGAGAGATGTTCTCTCTTACAAATAATATTACTATCTACTGCTAATTAATAAACTCACTCTCGAGCTATATCAAAGTGCGATCTCTGTCTACATTTGATCTCTGATCTACTAATCTAATGATCTCTACTGATTTGATTATCTGATATCTTCTTTCGTTGACCCTTTTATGTGATCAAGCTAGGGAACCGATTAAGTTAAACCTTCAATCAAAAGAAATACATCAGGCTTAATCAAAACTGATGGTTTCCTCTCACTGTCCTCCATGCAATAGCTGCCTTCTCCTCGTCACTTCATGCCATAGACCTTCACAATTTAAGGGCACCTTCGTCTTTTCAAGGGCACCTTTGTATTTTCAAGGGCACCTTTGTATTTTTACCGAAGGTCGAAAAAAAAATGCAACAGGCCTAAAAGCATTTTGCAAGGCATTTGGAGAGAGTCACATTTTCTCAAAATGCAAAAAATGCCATAGTGTCGGGACAGTTGGCCAAAATTATTTTCTAAGTGTTTATGACTTAGCGCTACATTTTCTTCATGATACAAAAATGCGAACTGTGTGACGAAACAATTCAAAAATGCAGACTGTGCAAAACATAGTTCCAAATGCACAAGGAAACGCTAAGAAAAATGCTAAACTTGGTATTCAACCTGTCTTTCTGAACTATATTTCTTACCAGATGATATCTGATAGCAATGTGTTTCGTCTTGGAATGAAACACTGGATCCTTCATCAGATGAATGGTGGATGCGTTATCCATGAACCATTAGCGGCGGCTTGTTGGAGTTCTCTCCCAGTCCGTCAAGGAACTGTTTGAGCGATGTAAGCTCGTTTGCCACTTGGTTGCTACAACATACTCTACTTTGCAGGATGATTGTGCGGTTATGGTCTGCTTCCTACTGATCCATATTACAATTGCACCGCCTGCTATTGTGCATCCTCCTGAGACGCTCTTGTAGTCGTCTTTCAGGGACGACCAACTTGCATCACTGTAGGATTCGATCTGTAATCCTGCATGTTGAGAGAAACACAGCCCATAATCCTTTGTCTGTTGAAGGTATTGCAGAATTCTTTTGGCTATCTTCCAATGTATAGGGCCTGGATTGATAGTGAATTGGCTCATTCTGAAAACTGCATAAGCGATGTCAGGGTATGTATTATCTGCCAAGTACATGAGTGATCCGATCAGCCTACTGTAGGGCGCATTTTGCATGGCTTCTTGCTCTTCTAATTATGTGGGCAATCCTGCTTCATCAGAATTGTTCCAGCTACCATCGATGTATTAGTTCCCTTGCAATCTGTCATTTGAAAATCGTCAATAATTTTCTAAATGTATCTTGACTAGTGAAGATACAGCTTCCCTTTGTCAAGATCTCTGTCAATATGCAATCCTAGGTAGCATCTTGCTTCCCCTAGGTCAAATATTTCAAAATGCTGTCAAATATCATGTTTTACCTGAGCAATCAGCTCGTCGCTTTTGGACAAGATCAGAGTGTCATCCATGTAGATTGCTATGATTATGATTTTTTTATCTGTGACCTTTGTATAGACATTGTAGTCAGCCATCACTGGTTGAAATCTAAGGATTTGAGGGTGTGATCCTTTTTTTTATGACATTGTCTGGCGGACTGTTGGATTTATCTCCTCTACTCTCCTAGATCCTATTTTAATTTGCCTCCATTCATGCTGCATTTTCACTCATGTTGTCACACAGTCTGCATATTTACATGTAAAATAAGATGGGCAAAAAACTCGACTGTCTGCATAAATACAAGTAAATTTCCACAGGCGAAAAAAGACAAAAAATGCGACAATGTGTTTTTACACATGATTTGTGACAGGCGAAAAAGATGACATTGCCTTACAAAATGCCGAAGGTGCCCTAGGAAAAGCGAAGGCACCCTGTAAATTAAATCCTAAGGCATTTCGTTAGAGTGTTGCAGTTTTTGCATCTTCACCAACATTCATTTCAGCAATGACTGACGTCATGGCCTTTTCACGCTAATCCCATGCAACTATGCTACAAATTTGACAACGACAACAGCCACCCACGATCTCCTATAGACAATACATCGTATCTTCACAATGTTCTAAACAGATACAATCTAATGAATTGTAAATTAGCTCACTCACCGATGGATCCAGGCCTACATTTGTCAAAGGACCAATGTCCCCAGACCAAGCAGGAAGAGGAGCAGATGAGAGAGTATCCTTATCGATCGATACTTGGATCTCTCATGTACGCAATGGTCTATACAAGACCAGATATCTCTTTTGCAGTAAGCTCACTCAGCCAATATATGGCTAATCCTGGCATTACCCATTGGAAGGCTCTCATAAGAGTCATGAGGTATATTCGAGCTACCATGGACCAGTGCATCTGCTATGGAGAGGTCAACAATGACAACCTTCATCAACTTAGTGGATATTTTGATGCAAGCTGGGGAGGAGATGTAGACAATCGTAAGTCCACATTTGGATTTACATGCTTCTTCAACGACAGTCCTATCTCATGGAACAGTCGTAAGAAAACCTCTATTGCACTTTCTTCTACAGAAGTAGAATACATTGCTACTTCTCAATCTATTAAGAAAGCATTTTGGTTGAGAAATTTACTGTCAAACATTAATCTGTATCTGTACAATCGCATAATTTTATTCTGTGATAATCAGAGTGTTATTGCCTTATTGGCCAACCCTAGATTTCACTCTAGGAGTAAGTACATTGAAATCAGATATCACTACATCAGGGGCAAAGTTCTCAACAAGGAGTTGAGCTTAATGTACTGCAAAATGCAGGACATGGTTGCAGATATATTCACGAAGGCATTAAGTGCTAATGCACACAACAAATTTTGTGCATTGCTCAGTCTGAAGATCAAAGCATTCACGGATCCAGATTAAGGGGGGGTCTATCTACAAATTTAAACATAAACTGTAACTCTGCAGAAATGAACGTAAACTATCACAGGCAAAATTGCAAAAACTACGAAGGTCTTCGCCAAAGTCATTTCCTCAAGCTTTAAGTCATCTGACATTTTGCAAAAAATTCAAAGTGAGAGAAAATCCTGAAAGACGACAATCCTGAAAATGCTGATATTGTAAGCCATTTTTGAGTAGTTATGCAGACTGTGTAAAAACACAAAGAAATCTGTAGGTCTATTGGACAAAGATTAAAATGTCGATTAGTCAATTAGTAGCAGAATAATCCAATGCATTGAGTGCTCCTTGAAGATCTGCATGTCTTGATAGTACGCAGTTGCAGAGTTCTGATGCCTTCGACATTGTGTCTGCTTCCATCACCTAGTATCTTTGCTCTTGTATTGTCGAGTTCTTTGTCGACATTCTTGCTGCAGGTGATCATGATGTGTGAAGTAGCTCTAGAGTCGATTACTACATCGTACTTGTGCTACACGTAGCTGGGTGACTCTTCATCGAATATTGTAAAGGCATTGTCACTCTTCTCAGCATCCTTCGACAATTTTGCAACATTGGCTTTCTCTCCTTTGTGCCTTCCTTTTGGGTCATGCCAGCATTCATATGCTTAATGCCCTTTCTTCTTGCAGTGTGTGCAAGGTATTGTTGAGTCGAACCAGTATCTATCTGTTGTGTGTCCTGATTTGTGACAGTGGATACATGTAGAGGTTTCTTTGTTGTGGTTGCATATTGTCGAAGACTTTGTTTGAGTCTTGTTGAACTTGGGCTTGTTTTTGTATTTCTTCTTTTCTCTAGTAAAGAGGGCCTTCTCTCATGGTCACCATCTGCTTCTTGTTCATCTCTCATCAGTCTTTCATCTACAACAAGATTGACTACTCTTTCGAATGTCATCTTAGACAATGAGCATTCTCCGTGGCTGGTATAATGGAGGTAGAGATTTCATGAAGTACATCAGTTGCTACGGTGCTGGGACTTGGTGCTCGTCCAGATGTAGAATGTTGAGCGAAGATTTTTTGATCTTCTCAACATGTTGATTTAGCTCATTGCCATTCCAGTGCAAGCTTTGTAGCTGATTATGTAGGTGTATCACTGATGCTATTGTCCTCACTTCATACTTATGCTTTAGTTTCTCCCACACTTCATGGCTGTTATCGCAATTTTCAATCTGCATTAGGATTTCTTTGTTTATGGAGGACACGATGATCACCATTGTGCATTCATCCTTCCTTATCCATTCTACTCTCTTTGGGTCTCCCTCTGGAGGCTTTTCTTCTGTGAGATCGGTCATTGACCATATCCCTTCACCCTTTAAGAGTGTTTTGATCTTGAACTTCCATACTCGATAGTTTGCGCCATCAAGATTGATTGCAATACTAGTCTGAATCATAGTAGCCATAGTGTATCTAATGAATTTGCTCTGATATCATGTCCAAGAATTGGATTTGTGCTTTGTGTGTGTGATACTCACCACTACTTTGATGCTCAGCAGTGTGCTCCTATTTTTGGTGAAGGTGCACTACACTATGCATTCAATTGCAGGACCTAGATATGGGTCTATTGATCACAGACATTGCAGCAATCAATCAAACAATAAGAGATGTAACACAAGAATCACAGTTGGAAGAACAAAAAGTATTTTTTATTTTGCTTTGTTTCAGAGTGAGTCAGCAGCATGAAGCTCCTCTTACAATGCTATGTTTTGCTAGTTGCAGATTTTGCTATCATATTGTTCTATTGAATTGAACTATACTTATGTCCCATCAGGTCGTATGCCAAGATAGATTAACTAATCATTACAAGAGAGGTTTACGCTAATCTATTGGTTAGTCCACTCTCTGGTAACGTCACTTTTACGGTTGAGCATGAAGGTACAAAGCTTCATGCTTGTCGAGTTGCAGTTCGCTAACTCAACTTGCCCACGTTGGAGTGTAACAATGAAGTTTATCATTGATTTCTAACACTCTCCCTCAATGATAAAATTACATTGTCCTATTCCTAGTAGAGTACAAAACTTTTCAAATTTACATCTACCTAATGACTTAGTAAAAATATCTGCCACTTAATCTTCAGATTTATAGAAAACAAGATCAATGGCTCCATCAAGAATTTTCTCTCGAACAAAATGATAATGTATTTCGATGTGCTTGGTTCGAGCATGTAAAACTGAATTTTTGACAAGGTGAATGCAGCTTTGATTCTCGCAAGATATAGTAGTTGCATCCACCTGTGGTTGACCTCAATCCACAAGCAATCTTCGTAACCATGTCGCTTCTTGTGCAACATTGCTGAGTGCTCAATATTCAGCTTCCAATACAGAGCACCTGGAATTTATGGAAAAGGTATAGTACCACTTGATCGGGGTGCGAAGAGAGGCCAACCAGAGCTCCAAGTGAACAACCTCCGAGGTGTCGTGGGACCGCGATCAATTTTAGTGGGGGATACTATTGGTGGGTTTGCAGATCCTGAGGAAACTCTAACCCTAGTTAATAAGTGAGAGGGATTTGGCACCCTATATGTGTAAGTCCAACCCGATGATCACATAGTTAATTGATTATTTACAAGTTAATAAAAAGACTTTAGGCCTTTTTGCGGGACTTTAATGTCACAAATTTCAAAAGTCAAGTTAGTGAATAAATTAGGGGTTCCCACCAAAAAAGCAATCTCAACTTGGTTCCTTCCAATTATTGAATGGGTTTTCACTCTTTTTCAGATTTGAATAGTTAGGGAGGTAGAAATTGGCCAATAGGAATTGAGGCCAAGACTCTCCAATCCACTATATAAG
Source organism: Diphasiastrum complanatum (assembly GCA_029204225.1). Lineage (NCBI taxonomy): Eukaryota > Viridiplantae > Streptophyta > Lycopodiopsida > Lycopodiales > Lycopodiaceae > Diphasiastrum > Diphasiastrum complanatum. Next base: position 50,681,257 of record CM055099.1, read on the forward strand.
TGGTAGTTTCGAATCATTTTCCATATTCTCTTTTCATTTCAATAGGTTGGCCCTCTTATGAAATGCATCAGGAATATCCTTGCTCTCTATCTTTCTTCTTCCATCTCTCATGCTTTCTTTGTGTTTGCTAATTGTTGAATTTGATGCTTATTGAGATTGAATGTTCTTATGCTTTTTGTGAGAGAGAAAGGGAGAGAGGGAAGACTTAGTTTCTATCATTGTGGATCTTAGTGTTGATGGCCGTAGTGTTAGTGGATCTTAGTGTTAATTGCACATGCTGGATTATGAAATATATCGCTCTCATGGGAACGAACCTTCGCGTGACAACTAACTTCATCTCCTTGATGCTTGTGAGCTTGGATCTAGGGTTGAGGATAAGATAGGAAATAGCCCACTACAATCTAGTTTTCCTATAGTCCATATAGGATATTATCTCTTGTTCCCGAAACTGGAGAATCCATTTATTTGGATGACTAGCATGTCCTTTAGATGGATATAATAGATCCATGCTTGACCTTGTGATCTAAACAGAAGAATTAACATGGTTCAACAATACATTCCGATCCTTCCAGATTAGTGATAAGCTTCAAATTCCTACTTGTCCAAGAGCATCAACTCTAGGGACAAGCTTCTGTCAACTAATAGATCCAATGTAATCCATGTATCAGATTCCACTTCTAATATCACGATTGACATCCAAAACTATGGAAAACTCAATGGTTACAATGATATCAATTATAAATTCAACTAAATGAATTTTATCCAGAAAACTATTATTTGGTATTAAGCAATTATTCTCGGGGATTAACAAATTCCTAACTGCGAAATACATTTCCTAGGCACATTTACCACCTTTGATGTCCACTCTTTTTTAGGATTTTCAGTCCCCTGAAAATCTATTTTAGCTAAGGTACTAAGAAAATGTAAAGACATTAGTAAATGTAAAAAGTGAATTATTGTAGAAAAAAGTCTGAAACAATTTCATTTCTATCCTATACCTGGGATGAATTCCTGATATACAAAAAGCATTCAATAATATGAAAAGCAGTACTAGTCCGATATTTTGCATACAATTCACCATAAGATTTAACTAGGAAATGACATCAGTTTTTTTAATTTTGATCAGTTCCTATCAATTATAATTTTTCCAATAAAAGTGGATTTTTTTTGTTTTAATTGACCGGTTTGGCATTACTCAATCAATATTAACAAAAACTATCAAAACCTCAGAATATGAAATTACATAAATGGAAATTTCACCAATAGGATTTCAGTAACTCTTAAACTATATCCAAACAAATTTTCACTGCTCGGATAAAGAGTTCTATCTATTTGGCCATTTCATATTGTTTGATGGTTTTAAATTCAAATTTGACGAGTATCTTGCACAAACTTTCACTTGATCCATTTCTAATGATTAGTATCAACTATAATTATATCCGTCAAGTAACCAATTTCAAACTTAACTAAATTTAAAATTCAACAGAGAAAAAAAAATTCAGGTTAACTTTCTATCCTACTCCAAAAGTTAAAATGACATTACGGTATAAACTGCCAACAAATTGCATGTATTAGAATACAATGGTATTTGCGATTCCTTCAATCAATTTTAAATTATCTTTAGATGGGGAATAATTTAGTTTTAGTTAAAATACTGTGACTAAATCTAATTGATAACTCAATATAGTCAATTCACTAATCTAAAATCACTTCATAGATAACTAAAAAAAAAAATTCAAAATTTTGAATTTTCTAGAAAAACTCAATTTTTTGCTCATTTACATAATTCAAAAATTCTGACAAAAATACTGTTAGTACAAAAGGTAATCGAAATCAAAACATCGAAATATTGTTTGATTTCTAATGTTACTAAACCAATGTCAGTCTGGCATGCAAAGCACACTACGTTAGTCACAAAACATAATTACGGAACTTTTACGTAAACTATAGTTTTACAAAATTTGTCAGCCAATATCACTGATTTGTGACCCAACCGTCAAAGCACATGCACATAATCACTCAAATCAACTATAAATCCCTCATGCATGTCAGATACACTCAGAATCAACATGCAATCAATCCATGCAAGCACAGTACCACAATTTACGGAAAAGACTGGCATGCAATCAGAACAATTACAAATTTTGCCAATTTTGCTCACAAAACTGCCAAATTTCAAACTACCATAACTTTGGCTACAGTTCACCAAATTAGGAGCTGTAAAGCACCATACGGAGGGAGACAAAGTGACCACAATGGTTGCCACATCAGCCTACCACCTAGGCTTCACATGTGTGAGAACAAAATAGTCCAAAATCTGTAGTAGGGCACATTTCTACAAGGACATATCATGCAAACACCTCCCCAAGACCAAAAGTGATGTTACCAATAGTCTTAAATGGTCTATTAGACTTCTATAAAGCATTCATACAGGTTACTACTAAGCAGTGTAGGCTGAGAATGAAGATTTCTTGGTTGTAGAAGTCAAAATAGCTTCAAACTTGATGGAGATGAAGTATATGCCGCCGGCTATCAGTTTATAGTACTGATAGCTTGCTGGTAAGCTAAAAAAAATGCTAATCATGCTGTAAAAATTTTCAGCATGATCTCCTTATGGATTGGGAGCAATCCATCCCCAAAAACCACAAAAATAAGCTATTTTTTGGTCTTTTTTGACCTTCTACAAGTCCAGTTCATGGAATTCTTGGTTCTAACTTCAGGGACAGTTGCAAGAGACTTTGATCCAACTCTTTACAAGCTCTACATGGTGTTTTACAACCACCTCTATCCAACAACAAGCAAAACTGATGATTTTTGGCTATTTTCCAATTTTTTCTTCAGTATAAAGTGGAAATTTATCACATGAAACTCTTTCTCAACCACATGCAAACCAATTTATAGAATTATAGACATATAATTGATCTGATCTTGCTGGATTTTAGCTCTTACTATCAATTTTGAATCAAAAAGCATGAAAAAGCAAGCAATTTTGACCAAAACATAGCCTAGAACCGTAAATCATGAAAAGAACTAGCATGCATCACTAATTCCATCATTAATGATCCCTAAATTGAAAGTACACATGCTGAAAAATTCAGATTTACATAAGATTTGGGCTACACAAGAAAAAGCTCCAAAAAAACATCACAAATTGGCTTTCTAGGACAATTCTCCATAAAACCCAAAAAAAATATGAGAGTAATGGATCTTAGTAACATGCAAATGGAAACTGAGGTAGTACACCCATTTGCTATCTTGCTCTCCACCTGGAAGAGAATTCCAATTGAACCACGTCAAAAATTTGACGAAAAGTAGCACATCTTCAAGTTCTCCAATGTTCGTAAGCCTTGCTCTGATACCAATGTAAGATATGCCTCCTCAAGATCCTGCTTACAAGACAAAACAATACAGAACAAACTATTGAAAAAACCACTCAACCAAGTAGAAGCAACCAATTAATCTCTAAAAGCTTCACCCCCAAGCCAAGGAATAGGAAGCATGAGAGTAGAGAGAGATCCTGGCAATGAATCCACCAAATGATGATGTAGTAGGCAAGTTTGGCCTCCTTATATAAGCTCTAAAACCCCTTGTGCATATGGTAATGCAAGGTCCTAACTCCCCTATACATAGATTCCACTATACATAGAGTCTCTATACATGCATTCTCTATACATAGATTGCTATTGATACTCTACACATGCATAGATGGTCCCAGACCTTGTACTAACTCCAATTAGTGTGTCTGGGCCTCACAAGGTTATTAATGACTTACGGGTCACATCAAGTATGATGTGGCATAACTAATAAGCTTGATTCACTGGAGTACCGTGTATCCAGGTCTAGGACTATACTGAATCCTATATATAGGACAGTTATCAATTCTTTGTATGTCGATGATACATTGCTTTTCAATAACAGTTCTTCGTACGCTTTCAACGCTTAAGTGGCCCAATCAATGGTGTCCATCTGTGATGAACTGTAACAGTGGTGGACGGACAGAAATTGCTTTTGCCGACCAAATTTTGGTGATTTTCAAAAATCCCGCCGGGCAATTACAAACAATTGTGATTGGACCACAAATACTGCTCGAATACTCTTTTGCTGCCTGTATTTGTACACTTGAGGTTTTATAAACTGTAGTTAACTAATCCCTGTAGTTTAGGAACTTCTTGTCATTCTTAGGTACACCTCTCATTCTCTTTGTTCTCAATCATACTCAACTTCCATAGAGATATTTTGGACTAATGACGACACGCAATCGGAGACCAAGAGGAACCATTGATGCAAACCAGAGCAGCTTGTTTGGTGCGGGCCATGCAATGTCCTAGTATCGGATCAGCGCGCATGTGTACAGATCAACAGTGAGGCAGTATAGAAGGCGTGCGCCGAATCGATAACCCGAGTATGAAAGTCGACAGTCGATAGCGGATCAATGCGCAAGTGAGTTGTGTTAAAATTTTGGATTGAATCTGAGTCTTCATACTTTTCCCATGCTGATCTTTGTTTTTTGGACAATCACACACTTTGAAATCTTTGTAGATTAGAAGCGGTTGCCTCCACGCCAAAGGGAGAATCTAGAATATCCCATCTGAAAATTAGAATATTTCATTTAGTTTTCATTTAGTACCAAACCCAGTATCGGATTAGCGCGCGTGTAGAAAGTCAGCAGCTACAGAATGTAGGTCAAGCGCGTCGAACTGATATAAGACAAAAAAGTCGGAAACTAGGCTATATCGGATGGGCGTGCGCCCTTAGGGTTTGACCTAGTCAAACTGGTCAACCACGTGCCGATCCGATATTAGGTTGACCGTTGACTGTTTTACCGCCCAAAACTTTGACTGAGAATATCTCTTTAACCGTAGCTCAGAACTAGGTCATCTTGGGTGCCGTTGAAAAGCTCTCGTCAAGGGCTTTCTAATGGCGTTGTAATCATCTCAATCCGAGATGTCTTTCAGAAGTTAACATTTTTTTTCTTACAACAGGCAATATCGGTTTAGTGCGTTTGACCCAATCATGGTATTCTTATTCCAAACTCGGAATTAGGTCATTCTGGTGCCGTTGCGAAGCTCTCATCGAGCTCTTTCCAAAAATAAAAAATAAAAATTGAAAACCCTAATATCGGATGGGCGCGCGCCCTTAGGGTTTGACCTGGTCAAACTGGTCAACCGCACGCCGATCCAATATTAGGTTGACCATTGACTGTTTTACAGCCCAAAACTTTGATTGAGAATATCTCTTTAACCGTAGCTCAGAACTAGGTCATCTTGAGGATGCCATTGAAAAGCTCTCGTCAAGGGCTTTCTAATGGCGTTGTAATCGTCTCAATCCGAGCTGTCTTTTAAAAGTTACCATTTTTTAATATCAGTTCAGCGCGTCCGATCCAATCGTGATATTCCTGTTCCATAATCCCACGCACCCTTCCGATATAGCCTAGTTTCCGACTTTTTTGTCTGATATCGGTTCGGCGCGCCCAACCTACATTCTGCAGCTGCTGACTTGCTACGCGCGCGCTGATCCGATATTGGGTCCTCGAATGGCTCGCACGAAGCAAACATCATAGAGGTGTCCCAATGCAAGGAGGCCACCATGGAAATCCACCAACACTCGTCCTCCACCACCACCTCCTAGGACAAGGGGCACGCCATGTGACCCGCCATGAATGAAGGGTATCTGGATGATCTGTGTGCATGCTGAACCGATATTCAGGCATGAAATTCAAATGTAAAGTTTTCTTTATTGTCATGTTAGTGCTTATGTAGAGCAGAGTTCAGAAATGCTTGCCCTCATAAGTTTCCGTGAACGTATCGTATCTCTAGGTACGGAATTCAGTGGCCATTATTTTTTACTGATAGACCATTCATTACTTTTAGGCGCAGGTACCATGTTGTAATATTATTATTGGTGGACGTTTACAGCCCCGGATTATATGACAAATGTACAGTGTCTCATGTACGACAACGACAGTAGAACATTGAAGCGAATTGGTTGGCTAACCAGGCTTTTTACCATGATGTGTTCTATAAATGTGAGCCGCTGCTAGAAGATACTAAATTTTTTGCAAATGACTAGGATGTGTGGAGAACACTTAAATCCTATGCGCATTTTGGTGTGAGATGACTGAAAGTTGCTATCCAAAGATTAAGGTGCCTAGACCCTAGGGTTGTCATGAAGGCAGTTCAGGTGGTCAGGACTTATCAGAAACATTCTCCATTTTGTTACTTAGTTGCTTTGTTGGAGGAAAGTATGTCTCAGATGGTTTAAATGCCAAGTTAAATAAATATCTGGTCAAACTCCATGTCCCAATGGATAAAGCATTTGGTCTGTGAGACCAACGTTCTCGATTCGTCGGGCAGGGACTGCCCTCCCCAGTTGAGTCGCCACTATTGGCGGGAAAAATAACTACTTTTTGATGTTTTTTTGGGTTGAAAGTCTACCTGATATAGCAATGTTGTGGTTATTTTACCAGCCTAAAAGCTGGTAATTTTTGGTTACTGTCCCAAAAGAATTGGAGAATCTTCTGAGGGTGCCCGATTCTTGAGGTACATAGCCCTTGTTCATTTCCCGATGAACGGAAAGGTCCGCATGCTTGAAGGTCCTTTGCACAAGGAATGATGAATTGCGGCAAAAATCAATATCATTGTCTTATCAGTGACAACACCTATCATGATTGTGGAATGAGTGATTGATGTCAATTCATGATTATGCAGGAGATGTGGATGGAGTTGCCATATCCTTAGAGCCTTGTTGTGAGATCATGTTGCAGAGTTGAGTGTAGAAATGGATTCCTCCATCAACAAGCGTGATCCTAGCAGGTTCACTAATTATGTTTCTAGCAAAGGCTGGAGCAGGTTGAAAGCTTCAAGACTCCTATCTTTTGCAACTCAATCGTGGCTTGTTGCCATACCACAAATGTTGGAAACTCTTGTCACAGAGTGTGATTGTAATAATTGGGGGATGCATACCTTTGATGGGTAGGCAAGAGATCTTACCAGTGTGTGGGTTTCGAAAACTCTGAAACTACCGATGTGCGGTGAGGTTGTGAAGAAGTGTCTAGATGAAGTTAAAGAAGCAAAGGCTTTGAGGGACTACTTTGGAGGTGCAAAGCCTACTCTTGAGTCTGGCTTTGCTCTTGAAAAGTGCCAAGATGTAGATTTGATGGAGTTTCTTATTTGAGTTGCTGAAGTTTTGACTTGGAGAGTACATCCTATGTTTATGAGTGGAGCATTGGTGCAGGCTACCATAAAATCCTACAATGGAGTTGTGTTGAATTGGAAAGATTGGATGGTAGAGTGGGTCAAGCACGACATAAATCGCTTTGTTGCTGACAAGAGAAAAAGGCTTGAGTTAGCCCTACCTCTGAACAAAATGCTTCTTCAATGGCTTAACATCCATGTTTTTCAGCTGGTGGATTTATTGGGATGAGAGATTCAGAAGTGGGTGATGTCGCTACTGATGTTGATGAAGTGCATAAAGTTATTGTGGACTCGCAAGACTCGAACCAGCCACGCTGATCTAGGATGAAAGTAATGGCGAAGCGTAAGATGCCTGCCCATTCAAAATCACGTGTCAAGCGCAAGGTTATTGAGCCGCAATATGATGTAAGGACGGAGCTGATAATGTTGTTGATATTGATTTTCCTACTCAAGTTCCTAATACTCATGCTGAGTAGGTTTCTCTTAAAGTTGTTAATCATGTTGAGAATGTTGCTCTTAACTGCTGACCTTGTTGAGTAACATGATGTAGGCTCTAGAATTGGATCATAATGCATTCATAACTAGCCATCAAGAAGCATCAAACGAGAGCTCCTGGTTTATGGATTCTAGAGCCACACAACATATGACCAACCATATTGGCTATTTCAAGTCCTATACACCTACAATACCAAAAACTATGTTCACCTGGGTGACAATAGCACACATGCTATCAAAGGTGAAGGTACAATAAGATTAAGCTTTGCAAATGATCAATCCAAACTACTTTTTGCACTTTGTAAGCAAAATTACAAATCTAGGACACAAAGTAGAATTCGAATCTGATCAATGTAAATTAGTCGATAGGACAGGCAAGATCCTAGCACTCGAAAAGAGACATAGATATTATACAGATTAAGTCATTACTTTTTTGCCTCTAGTCAGGCTCTCAGTACTTCTGTACAGATCAATAAAAGTTTACTTTGGCATTATAGACTTGGTCATTTGAATCATGTTTCTATATTGCACATGTCCAAACAATCCATTTTTTTTTATCTCGACTACCCAGATAGGAAAACTGAATTACATGTTTGTCAAGACTATTTAGTCAGTAAGCAAGCTAGGAAACCATTTAGATCAAGCCATCAGCATGTTGCTAGAGGATTGTTAGATATTGTACATACAGACATATGTGGCCCAATGTAGAATCCTTCATTGAAGGATGCAAAGTACTTCATCACTTTTATTGATGAATTTTCCAAAAGAACAATGATGTACCTTCAACCTCTTTAAAGTCTTCAAAGAGCATGCAGAGAAAGAAACTGGTAAGAAGATTAAAGCCTTGAGGTCTGACAATGATGGAGAATATATCTCTACTGAATTCAAGGAGTGTTGTAAGAGCCAAGGCATTGAACAGTAGTTTATTACTTCCTATTCGCCTTAGTCTAAAGGCTTAGCTGAGAGGAAGAATCGTACCCTGGTCGAGTCAGCCAAATGCGTGTTGGCACACGCATCATTACCAAAGAGTTTCTGGGCTGAAGTTGTCTTCACTACAGCTTACATCCAAAACAGATGTTCAACATGGGCCCTCTCAGGCAAAACACCCCATGAGATTTGGACAGGATCTAAGCCTTTAGTGAAGAACCTACGATGCATCGCCTACTTGCAGATCCCAAAGGAGACAAGGAAGAAATTCGACTTCCAAGGTCTGAAGACCATCCTAATCGAATACACTCCCTCTGACAACACTCATAAGTTGTACAAAATCAATACCCAACATATTTTATTCAGTAGGGATATTTATCGAGGATAAGTTCATCGACTTCAAAGGCAAAAGCAAAGTTCCATACGAACCTTTGGCACCTGCCACCAACACGACAATTTGAGCCTCTGCTTAAGCATATCAATAGTCCATCAGTTATTGAACATCAAGTGAGAAGAAGACGTTGTTGTTACTCAACGACAAGTCCAAGGATTGGATCATTAGCCAACGCTACCTCCAAGAAGATCGTACCAAGGGCGCTCACAGCCCACATGGTATATTGATGAGTCTGCCTATCTTTTAGTTTAAGGATTGACTATTGTCGAACAGGCACTTAGCCAACCAGACTCTGGTCTCTAGAGAGAAGCGATGGACAAAGACTATTCCTCTCTTATCAAGAACCAGACATGGTCATTAGTCTGATCAAGAACCACCTGGCAGCAATCTTATTGATTTCAAATGGGTCTTTAAGATCAAATACAATGCTAATGAAGGAAGGCCAACTAGTGGTACGAGGATTTTCTTAGATCCCTAACATCGACTACAACGAGACTTTCAATCCAGTAGTGAAGCATTCATCGATCCAAATCCTCATATCTTTTGCTACTGTAGCCGACCTCAAAGTACATCAATTCACTGTACAGACAACTTATCTGAACGAAGTCATCGAAGAGGACATCTATATGCTACAGCCTGAGGGATACGTTCTTGAAGGTGTGAAACATCATGTCTGCAAACTCCATAAAGCACTTAATGGCTTGACCGATGGATCCAGGCCTACGATTTTGGAAGGAGCAATGTCCTCAAACCAAGCAAGAAGAGGAGCATATGAGAGAGTATCAATATCAATCGATACTTGGATATCCCATGTATGCAATGGCTTGCACAAGACCTAACATCGCTTTTGCAGTCAACTCACTAAGCCAATTCATGGCTAATTATGACATCACCCATTAGAAGGCCCTTATAAGAGTCATGAGATATAGTCAAGCTACAATGGACTAGTGCATCTGCTATGGGGAAGTCGACAATGACAATCTCCATCGGATCAGTGGATACTCAAATGCAAGCTGGGGAGGAGATGTAAATATTCATAAATCCACATCTGGATCTACATTCTTCCTCAACAGTGGTCCGATCTCATGGAACAGTCATAAGCAAATCTATGTTGCTCTTTCCTCTACAGAAGCAGAGTACATTGCTACTTCCCAAGCTATTAAAGAAGCAATTTGAATGAGAAATTTACTGTCAAATATTAGTCTGAATTAGTACACTCCAACAATTGTATTTTGTGATAGTCAGAATGTCATTGCCTTATCGGCCAACCTAGATTTCACTCTAGGAGTGTTATGTCTATGTCCAGTATGTGGGAGTCCAAATGATTCTTTGACATGAATAGCTGGTTATTCTAGTGTATAAGGTTATTAGTTATTCCTCGTCATTCCGAGCTTGGCCAGTAATGTAATTAATAATCTTATGAGGGTCCAAACCTTTAATAGGACATAGGAGCACTTGCATGGTGTTTGACTGCTATAATGCAAGAATAAGAGGTCAATTGCTTATATTTGGGTGGCATGGGGTCCTAAGAAGAATATTCTCTCCTCAAAGGAGATTCTATACCATGGAAACTCGCCCATCTCCCTATTGGATTTTTTGATTCATGAAGCCAGGATCCCCTCCTCTCTTGCATTCATTCATCATGGCTTGGGGGTGAAGTGATTAGGGTATTGACTAGCCATTTCTTGTTGGTTGGGTGGTTTTGCTCCACATGTGTCCTTTTGGTTGCATGCAATAGGATCTAGTTGGATCTTCACTTGGTGATCTTCACAAGGAGTAAGCACTTTGAGATTCGATATCACTATGTCAGGGGTAAGATTCTTGATAGAGAGGTAAGCCTAATGTATTGTCAAAATGCAAGACGTGATTGCAGATGTGTTTACCAAGGCATTGAGCATTGATGCACACAACAAATTTTACTTAGAATTTGCTTCGAACAGGAACACAAATCATGCTACACAGTAACACAGACAGAAAAACACTCTCCACAGCAAGCTCACATAGCAACTACATTTCTCAAAATGAAATTACATTGTACATATAGTTGTTCACTCAGGCAACCCATGCATGACCCAGGTTGTCGTTGGCGGGACGTGTGTCCCGTCGACTTGCCTCGTGGCGAGGCCAACTGATCCTTATCAACGGATAGGACCCACAGTACAGTAACACAATGATTCTACTTTAATTCTAACTCTCTCCCTTAAAGTAGAGTCTACTTTCTATACAGTCATATACATAGCTTTAAAGTCAACAAACTTTAAGTACAACAAGCTTTGATCTAAACTTATCAAACTTTTCTCCAACAAGTGGCTTAGTGAAAATATCAGATAGTTGTTCTTCTGTGCTACAATGAACAACATGAATTTCATGACTCAGCAACCTCTCACGTATAAAGTGATACTGAATCTCAATGTGTTTAGTTCTCGCATGGAACACTGGATTCTTTGCTAGCTAAATGCCACTCTGACTGTCGCTATGTAATGTCGTGGGATTGTTCTGCTTCATGCCAATTTCTTCCAAGATTTGTCTCAACCATATAGCTTCCTGGGCTGCACTACACATTGCCTTATACTCTGCTTCTGTGGTGGATAGAGCAATTGTATTTTGCTTCTTACTGGACCAGGAAAAACAACTCCCACAAAACTGAAATACATACCTTGTGGTGGATCTACGATCATCATAGTCACCTCCCCAATCCGCATCCACATAACCACACAACTTAGGTAACCCATCATGCTTCCTATAAATCAAGCCATAATCTGAAGTGCCTTTCACATAACGCAAAATGCGTTTAGCTGTCTTCCAATGCATTTCCATAGGTGCTGCCATAAACTGACTTACAATGCCAACAAAATAGCATATATCTGGTCTACTTGTGGTAAGGCAAATCAAGCTCCCTACTAACTGCCTATACAGTGTAGCATCAAATGACTGTGACTCATCAAGCTTAGAAAGCTTTTTACTTGGTTCTTTACTGGTTTGCAATCCTGCAACCTAAACCTGTGCAACAACTCTTTGACATACTTCACCTGTGTTAAACCCACTTCGTGTCCTTTTTGCCACACCTCTAGTCCAAGGTAATAATGCATCAGGCTGAGATTTGTCATCTCGAATTGTTCCATGAGGTCTTTCTTGACCATATCTATCATCTCTTGATTATTTCCCGTAATAATCAAGTCATCAACATAAAGAGCAATCAAAGCAACCATACCATCAAAGCATAAGACATATAGATCTGAATCAGAGTGTGTTCTCACCATCCCCTTTGAATGAAAGTAGGCATCAATCCTGCTATACCACGCACGTGGTGCCTGTTTAAGACCATAAAGTGCTTTCTTCAAGTGACATACTTTATTTTCCTATCCCTTTGTTACAAAGCCTTCAGGTTGATCCATAAACAGCTCTTCTTCTAACTCACCATTTAGAAAAGCAGAACATCTATCTGATGCAAAGGCCAACCAAAATGTGAAGCTAAAGCAACAAGTAGACGTAGAGTATTCCACTTACATATTGGCGCAAAGGTCTCCTCATAGTCAATGTCTTTACTTTGTGCATACCCTTTGATCACCAATCTTGCCTTGTGCTTTGCTATACTTCCATCTGCATGGTACTTAGTTCTGTATACCCATTTGTAACCAATGAGTTTCTTGTCTATTGGTGGTTCTACTAAGTCCCATGTGCTATGCTTAGCAATTGACTCCATCTCCTCTCCCATGGCCTTGACCCAAATGTCATCATCCTTCGCTTCACCATAAGTCGAAGGTTCTTTGCTTTGAATAATGCTAGATAGGAGAGCATAAGTTGCTTCATACCTTTCAAGTTGTGTCTTCTCTCTTGTTGATCTTCGTAGCTCTCCCTGGCTAGATGATCCTGGAAAGTCATCCATGTCGCGGCTCTCCAACAATCTCTCAAACCACTTAGGGAGCTTCATGTCAGGTGATCGTCTTCCTGGTGAAAATGTATCTCACGGTACATCCTTCTCCTTGCGTTTGTCACCTGTGACTTCAATCCTTCTTGCACCAAAAGGTTTGTCCCTACCTCTCCAACCTGTCTCTTGAGGTTGAGTAGTAGTATCTTGAGATGTATCCTCTTTTTCATCACTTGGAAGGTCAATGAATGGATCATCATCGGGAGGTATCCTCACTATACCATCTTTCCCATTGGATGTATCTATTTTCCCAGCATCCTCGTCTTCATACATCTTGGATTCATCAAAGATATCATCACGGCTTACATGGATTTTGTTTTCCACTGGATCAAAACATCTATAGCCCTTCACACGATCATCATATCCTAGGAATATGCACTTGATAGCTTTTACATCAAGTTTACATCTCTCTTCCTTTGGAACGTGTACAAAGGCCTTACATCCAAAGATTCGCAAGTGGTTCACCTTTGGTTTCTTCTTCGTGAATGCTTCCTCATGTGTTATCTTTGGTATGGCCATGGTAGGACTTCTATTTTGAAGATAGACTGCCGTACTACATGCTTCTGACCAAAAATCTTTTGGTAGTTTCATCTCAGCTAGCATAGATCTAGCACTTTCCACAATCGTACAATTCTTGCGCTCAGCTACACCATTGAGAGCAAGAGTATGAGCCTGCGTAAATTGTTTTTTAATCCCACATTGATCACAAAGATCATTGAAGTCATTAGACTTGTACTCACCTCCACTATCTGATCTTAGGACTTTGATCTTCCTACCTGTCTGATTTTCGACCAATGCTTTGAAGCTCTTGAAGTTGTCAAATGCATCTGATTTCTTCTTCAAGAAGTAGATCCACGTCTTACATGACATACATCAATAAAGGTCATGAAATAGAAGGCTTTACCTAAGGACATGGTCCTTATAGGCCCGCATAAATCTGTGTGGATTAAATCCAGGATGCTCTTTGCTCTTGCAACACCCCCTTTTTTGAACTTCTCTCGATGCTGCTTCCCATATACACAAGATTCACACATCAATTTCAAGTGATCTTCTATGGTAGGCAATCCTATAACCATCTCCAATTTTTTCATCAAACTGAGGCTTCTCAGGTTCAAGTGACCAAGCCTCTTATGCCACAACTCAGTTTGCGATGGAATGGATGATACAAGTCCATGTTGCCCCTTGATTGTAGCATTCAACCTGTACAATTTTGTATTGGGCTCCCTTACTCCATCCGCAATAACTTTTTTGGTTCACATCCTTCACAAAGCAACGATCATGGGCAAATTCTACTTTCAACTTTTGATCAATAATGACTCCAACCAAAAGTAGATTTTTCTTAAAACCTGGTATGTAAAGTACCTCCCTGATCATCCTGATTTTGCCATCATGTAGTTGGATTGAAACGGTGCCTATCCCCTTGATCTTGCACACCTCACCATTTGCTTGTGAAATGGATGTTCCATTATCCAACACTTTCAAGCTACTGAATGTTCCATTATCCAACACTTTCTTGTTACCTGTCATGTGTCTTGTGGCTCCCGAGTCAATATACAATGCCTGATCATCTTGATTAGATGACAATGCAGATATGAAGATGCTAGAGTCTTCAATCTCACCCTCATCAACAAGGTTACCTGCTTGTTTTGGTTTCCCCTTGACTTGTTCCGCCAGGAATTTGCGACATTCACTCTTCCAGTGGCCCTTTTTACCACAATGGAAGCACTTGTCTTTCTTCTTGGTCTTACTGGAAGATTCCTCATCCTCCTGAGTCTTGGCAAATTGTTGTCTAGACTTCTTCTTGCCCTTGCCCTTGTCTTGTTTTTGGCGTGTCGCAAGTGCTTGATCGTCAGTATTTTGACCTCTAGCTTTCACCATTTCTCGTCATTGCTCTTCCTGCATCAAGATTCATGTGAGCTCGTCAAAGGTTGGCAATCTTTCTCTTGATGCTATTCCACTCACAAACATCTGATAGGGTGCAATGCCGCACAATGCATTGTGCACCAACTCCACGTCACGTATGCGCTCACCAATAGAATGCAGTTCATCCCTCATTGTCTTGATTCTGGTCATGTACGTCTGAATGTGCTCTCCTTGCTCCATTCGGGCACTATTTAGCTTTGACTTCAGAAACATGATTCTTGACGGATTTAACGTCTCGAATTGCTCCTTTAGCACATCCCATGCATGTCTGGGTGTAACAACATCACAAATGTGGGTAATGATGTGATCCTTAACTGATAAGTTAATGAAGGTCAAGGCTTTTCTCATCTTTTTGTCGAGCACTTTGATATCCGCTTCATTTGGCGGCCTTCTTTCATCACCTGTGACGACTTCCCACACATCTTTCTCCATCAGGATGTTTTTCATTTTGAATTTCCACACTGCGTAGTTGGAAATCCTGTCCAATTTGCTACTTTCACTCAAAATGGACTCTCCCATGTTTGCCATCGCAAAACTGCTTGAAACTTCTGCCGAAGGCTAAAAGCAGTATGTCGAGGCCAACTGTGATGTCAGAAGTTGAAAATAATGAGTTGCACTTTTTCCTTTACCAGGCCACTCACCGCTTTCCCACCAATTTGAAAGCCAAATCGGCATCGCCTTCTGAAATGCACTCAGTCGTCAACTCCCAACTACGTGCCCAGTGGAATGGTGAAATCACTTTTGGCGCACTCTGAACACTTTCTCCG
Source organism: Diphasiastrum complanatum (assembly GCA_029204225.1). Classification (NCBI taxonomy): domain Eukaryota; kingdom Viridiplantae; phylum Streptophyta; class Lycopodiopsida; order Lycopodiales; family Lycopodiaceae; genus Diphasiastrum; species Diphasiastrum complanatum. The sequence goes on from CM055099.1 coordinate 50,696,884, forward strand.
CTGCAATCACTCCGTTTTGTTGTATTGTACTTGCAGGTATAGTCCGAGCGCCCTTCGTTTGGAGGTTATAGCCTTTTGTTTGGGTCAAAACGGACAAAGGACCCAAAAATAGGGATTTTCTTTGTTTTTGAACTGTTTCTTCACCCTGAAGAAACTTCACTCTTCACTTGTGAAGGGACCCAACTCCAATTATAGTATGAAAATTTTTAATGAAGTTGAAGGCCAAAATACACTTCAATTCTTCAGGGCCCACTTCAGCTAAATCCAACAATAGGTTTCAATTTTGTGGTCCAGATGCAATTAATCATGTCCGTCGATCGTTGTGGAGATGATCTTGTGGACTTCCTTGCATCGGTGCGTCGAACTACACTTCTGAAGCCGCTCGACACTTCAAAACACTAAGCTGCTGCCCCCGTTCGTCGCGCGTGAGCTCCACGCTCTTCTCTGTCTACGGTCGTGCCTCCCCAAACTGGTTTTTGCTTGATCAATTTCGTTTTTGGATTGATTTGAGCATGATCTGAGGCCTGGAGCAGGGTCGCCCTACTGATACCAAGTCTGTAGAGTGTTCAATCATGAAATTCCGTGGAGAAACAGTGATTTTAGCTCAACTTGACAAAGTGGCTTTTTTCACCTTTTACCGCAAATCTGCTAGGTTAACTGTCTGGAGACAAATCTTTGACATAAACCTCAGAATCTCTCCATGGCTGGTTGACAATGTAATTAGCTTCTTCCTGTCCTTACGGCATCCAAAACGGTGCACAAACAGCGAAGAAAGCACCAACTATGTATAAAAAATCGTAACCCCAAACTCGGTTTCAATTTTCAACTGGCTTCAAAATTGTCAATTTTTCACCAAATTTTTTCATGTCTGATGCTATGCACAGGCTAATAATCCCACTGCATGTGGAAGGACACCTGGCTGCTACCAAAGTTGAATCCTATCAATTGGCAAATGTAGTTCCCTACTACCAATCAGCTTATACAGTTGTTGCTTCTCAGGCTACATAGCTTACCAATATCATCAATCAGCAGACTATTTCAATGGAAGGAATCACTCGCTGGCTGGAGGAGGATTACGTGAAGCGTCACCACATTTTGTATGAAGTCTCAAAGCTTGCAAATGAAAATGCCCAGCTAAAAGTTTAGGTGAAGAAGCTACGGACCCATGTTGTTGTTGTTCGAACTTGAGTTAACCCTACGACTCTTTGTGGTCACTTCCTCTCTAGATGTGTTATCTTTTGAGTATCGGCCGGCCTATCTGGAGTATGTTTTTGATATGACATATGTGTCTGGTACTATATAGCTTTGAGATATGAAACAACATACTATGTTCAGCTACGCAAGAAGCAATTTGGCTAAGGAAGATGTTCGAAAGACATTGGAATTCTGTAGAGTAAGCTTGTTGTAATCAGATGTGATAGCCAGAGTGCTATACAACTAGCTAAATATCCTATATTCAATGCGTGCATGAAAAAATAGAGATTAAATATCATTTCATTAGAGAGAAACTATTATCTAATGAAATAGACGTAGTGCATTGTAAGATAGAGGATCAACTAGTTGTCATACTTACTGAAGGCGCTTTAAGTACATAAGCTCTTTGTAAGAAAGATAAACTAGGGCTTAAGTGAGAGTGTTAGAGTAAGTAAGCCCGAGTTTATCTTACGGTTCCATGAACTTTTCTTGTTTTAGCAGTTTTTTGAGTTTTTTCTGTTTACGTGATAGTTTGCATGAGTGCCAGTTTGACAACACATAGAAAGTAGAGTCGGGACACGCGTCCCCTGTAACGGGGACCGGATTGCCATGCAACGGTACCCCACAAAAACTAAAGTGTATATATGTACCTTACTTTACTTTCTGTGTTGGTTTGGCTCTTTTCTTACAAGTTGATGTACTAGAGTGATTGATTAAGATGTGTTAAGTTTCTCTTCTAACTTGATGCGCCTCTAAGCCCCCTCTCTTCAAGTATCAATTTCATCTTTCAGCTATAGTTGGCATAATTTTCTCTCAAGCTCTATTATGATTCTCGGATCAATCGCTCCGATCATTTCTGATTCATTTCTTACACTTGTTTTCTAGTTTCTCTTCAAAATCCTCAAGATAGATCCAAAATGTTGTACATGTATGCTTCCAAAAAATACAAGAAGGATGATATGCATTGTAATCCCTGCAAACTCAACTACTGTACACTCCTTTGTACATCATTTAATTGCAAGTATGGGGACATGGGCTCATAAACAAGTTGTCAATGGCAACTCAAATTTTGTCACAACTAGCATGTTATAAAAAGAACAATGATAAGGAGCAAGCAATAATAGAGTTCATTCATGAACAAAATATTCATAAAGAGTGTTCTGAAACAAATAGGAGATCGATGACAAAACAAGAAGAAAATTTCAATGTGAAACAGAATTGTTCTTAGAAGTTAAACTGTAGCCACCAGGATTACACTAACGTGCAATCAGGCCTTTGTACCTACTGCTGCTCATAAAATATATGATTGGCTTCTGGAACATTACCTTGTTACAAGCGAGAATAGGCTTTGGAAGCCATGCTTCTGAACAGGATAAGTCACAAAAATCTCTGAAATCATTTAGAGTGAGTTTAAGCATAGTTTAGACCAGTGAATTAAGTATATGTTAAGTCTAAAGCGTGCAACCAAAAGACATATCAAAGCACAATCATTCTCATACGTACTCAACAGATTTCCATCCTAACAAAAGCTTATATTATCACCTATCAAGAAAGATCTCATTACATGATCACTTCTCAGAGATTCACAGTACGTATAATCTCTTTGCATTCACTCTACTTTACTCACAAAAGACATACACTAGCAGCCCGAACTCATCATACTTATGAAACGTCTACCATCAATTATTCGCATAACTAATGCCCAAACTTAATCCTATCAGCTACCTAACTGTTAACCGTTTATCATGCCAGCTGATCCTGAAACTATTCTCAACAACTATCTACCAGAAAAAGTGTTCATTGAACTATGAACTCAACAGTAATATACTCAACATACTCAACAGTATACGGCAAAAACCTGTTGTTCATGATAAGAATGTAGAAGTACCATAGTACGCTAGCCTCAAAGAAGAACCAATACATTCGTCCCAAGTTTCTTCTACAACAGCTCACGTCTTCTCGCAAATTTTACTCAGCTATTACCTCAGGAGATTTTCAGAAACCAGCATATATAACCCAGCACGCCTACTCATACTTCTGTAGTGAGTAACGTATTGCAAGCTAGGTTGCCGAGTTAGCTAGGTCTTCAAGATTTATCCCAAATAGACAATTAAATATTTTCCAACAATTCGCTTTCTTTGCCTGCGTTCTCTCCGCCTGATTTATAACAGCTACACCGATGGACGATCTTTGATTGATCTGAGCTTCTAACCGGGGAGGTAGCTTCAGTGGGACTTCGTTGTCGACTACACAATTTTGCTTGGGCTTACCGGGAACCTCCTCCCAATCGAATGCCACTGCTGGCGCAGCTGAGGAACTTGCAAAGGAGTCATTCCTAGACACGGATGCAGATATTTTTCTTGTTGGTAACAGATACTTGCTGCATGGCAGTGGCTTAAGGTGCAAGTAATAATAGCCATTAGTTCCAGAACTGGGCAGCTGTGTTTTTGGCTGGGAAGGTCCTGAAACATCAGATGGAGAGGTTTCAGGGCGATGTGCATCCGTGTGAATATTCTCAACCGAAACGCTGTTAGCGATGCCTGCAGCATGAGCTCCCACAACTATACTATGCTGCCTCCAATCACCAATGTTGGATGAGTCGTCGATAATCCCAGCCGTATCTGGCATAGACAAAGTATCGTTTTCGCTCATTTGTTTCACCTGCACTATCCTTTGAGATCTTGCTTGTTTAGCATCTGATGCGTGTTCTGGAGCTTTGTAACTTGAAGTATAAACAGGTCGGCTGCTGAAGCGTGGCGTGAAGGTATTCAAGTACAAGGAGTTATAATAAGATTCATCAAAAAGCTGCTGCTGATTTTGTTGATGCTGATCTGCATCTAGAAAAGCATATGAGGATGGCTTCCGGCCATCGCGATCGTGAGCATTCTTAACTGACAGCTCCATCAAAACGACACAAAACAGAGATTAGAATTAGCAAGATTGAACACAACAAGCTCAATTGACACTGCTGCTACAGCCTGCCGTAAGCGTCCTTTAATTTATACACTTGGGAGGTCGTAGAAAAAAGCAAACGCAAAAGCAAAGCCAGAGAATAGAATCACGTCTTTTACTACATGCTGCATGCCCATGCCCAAAGAGAGAGAGAGAGAGAGAGAGAGAGAGAGAGAGAGAGAGAGAGAGAGAGAGAGAGAGAGAGAGAGAGAGAGAGAGAAGAATGAATATGTAGGCTTTATGGAGAAAAAGAGTTTGAGAGATTTTCATTGAGATTTTCATTGGTCCACCTCTGATTAGGGTTTTAACAAACGAGATGTGTTTGATGGAGAAAGAGATGTGTTTGACGCACAAAGCCTGCCCTTCAAGATGAAAAGCCTTCAAGTTTGGGTTTCTTTGAGATTAGGGCTTGGGGAGGAGAAATATCTAAAATAGAGAGAGAGAGAGAGAGAGAGACACCTAGGTAGGGCCACATGATTGAGGTAGGAAGGAATGTTCACCATAGATTCTCTCCTATCTCTAGCGGTAGCCCCTAACATCGTGAGGTTGAAAAGGTCAACCTTCACAGGCAAGGCATTGCCTTTCAACCTCCAGTGGCAAGCATTGCCTCCTTTGGGTGATCGAGTCCTTCCTTGCCTACCTACCCTATATAAAATTGCCATATATGTCAGAGGTAGGTGCTACGTCCACCAACATGCGACTGATACACACGTTTCATGAGGATGCCTCAGGAGGCAACCTCTTGAAATGTGAGGGTCAGCCGCATGTTGAAGGTAGTACCTACCTCAAACATATGTGACATTTTTTTATAGGGCAGGCAACTAGGAGCAAGTGAAGGAGGATTGCATCCCTGGCAACAAAAAGTAGGCAACGGCTACCTCTGGAGGTAACCTGCTTCTGGGGACTCCCCTAAGCTCCTAGTCACCGACCATGTAATCATATCAAAGCAAAACTCTTATCGACGCTTGAAATCTCTTGACGAAATGACTCTCAATGACAAGATTCTTGATGACAACATTTGAAGATTATTAAGCAATATATATCTTATTAATAATACACGTACACCCTTAATTATATGGCATGTTATTAACAAATGTATTTAAGTATGTTTTGCATCTTCACAATATTGTCCATAACAAAGACATGTTTTCTGTTTTATGATTTCTAATTGTTTTAAAGTATAAGTTGCACAAAATGACTCCTCGTGTTTCTCTAATAATTACAATCATTTCATTTGAATTTTTTCTCTCAACTAAAATTATATAGCTTGTGTGTGTTTTTTAAATAGCAATTGAGTTGTCGACTAACAAATCAGATGGGAAAGTCTTTCTTGTACTCGCCTGCTGGCTGGGTCAAACCAGCTCCTATTAGCATACTTTGATGCATCAGTATGCACATGAAACTCAATTGTCCAATTGGAAGGCCGTAATATCGGTGCAGATATGAGTGCATCCTTCAGCTTTTGGAAAGCTTGTAAGGCTTTCTCCGTCCAATGTGAATCAATTGTTTCCAAATGAGGATGATACTAATCCAAAAAAAATTATGGGGATACATCAATGGTTCAATAGCCATTTAGATTTCTGTTTTCTTGGTACTGCTGTTCTTTGGCATTGTTGATACTGATCTTTGATACTCTTGTGCTTTGGTTCTGCAGATACGTACTCCACCTCTTGTTGTTTGGAACTGTTTTGTGGTTTTTACTCAACTGATATTTTGCTCTTTTGGACTATTGGTACTTATAGAAGCTTATAAACAACTATTCATTTTCTATTTGGTACTTGTAAAAACTTGTTTAAGATTTATTTTTGGTACTGTTGGTACTCTATATTCTTTTCAAATAACTTTTCTTTTTGTTGTTTGGTTCTCATGGAACATTTGGTACTCTGGTGTACAGAAAGTATTGTCGTTTGTTGCTCTTTGGTGCTTTTGATAGTTTTGGTATTTTATAACGTTTCTTCAATTTGTTGTTTGCAACACTTTGGTACTTTTCGATCTACTAGCATTTAGCTGTTTGGTTTTTTGGATATGAATTTTTGGTACTTGTGGTATTTCAGGTGTTTTCAAAACTACTGTTTTGTACTTTGAGACTTGCGGTAGTTTTTGCTCGACTGATTTATTTATCTTTGGTACTTTGGTATTTTTAAAAGCTTATAAACATCTATTCAACGTGCAATGTGCTTGGTAACTGCAATGTGCAGCAACAAGATAATTCTCTAAGACTACATTTTGACATTTTCTTAAACCCTCGACTACCAAAGTTTGATACTATTGGTACTTGTTGGTACATGTTGGTTTGTTTTTTTGTTATAAGATTGAAGCCTCGAAGTTGTTTGCCACTGATTGGTACTAATGAAGCAATATTTGGATTGAATGTTTGTATACGAAAGTAGCGTCCTAGTCGTGTGCCGTTCAAACATAGATTGTGACGTTGGTACTCGTTTCGGCCTATATGGAACTGTATTAGTGTTGTTACCGAATTGGTAATATTTAAGCATTAGTTGGTAATTTTACAATTTTGGTAGTGTTGTCATGTTGGTGAAATTCTCAAATACCAAAAATTGGTACTACTAGAACTTATCGGGCACTAATTTTACATATTTTGTACTATTTTGGTACTGTTTCTGTGTTGGTATTGAATACAAAAGATTGTTACTACAAAAGCTTATAGTGTAGTAATTCTAATCCTCCTGACTACCAAATTATGTTTTTTTATACTTAGTGTCTCATTTTTTTTTTCTAAAATCTACCAAATTGATACTATTGAGACTTATCGCGTCCCTATTTCACCCATAAAACTATCAGATTTGGTAGTTTTTTCTTTAATTTTTTTGTGTTCGCAGTTCGCATACAATCCATTTTGGTCTTTTTGGTACTATTTTAGTGTTGTTACACCAATTGGTAGAATCGATAGGTTCCAATAGTACCAATCTTTGGTACTCGAAAGTTTCACGAACACGTAAACATTACAAAAATAGTACAAATTGTATAAAGTAACAATTTGATCCTCCATACTACCAATTAAGGTTCTTTTATAATTCAAATTTGGTAGTATAGCCAGTTAGCATACTACCTGTATTGGATCTTTTGCAATTGGTTTGGTAGTCACCTTTTGGTACTTTCTACTTGTTTGGTACTTTGGCAATATATGAAGCTTTGGTACTTTGGTACTACCTGTACATGATCTTTTGTCATGGGTATGGTAGTCACCTTTTGGTACTTTCTACCATTCTGGTACTTTAATGGTACTATAAGAAGCTTTTAAACAACTCTTCGATGTGCAGTGTGCTTTGGTAATTGCAATGTGCACTTGAGGGTTTCACCAACATTTAACATTACAATATCTTTCTGCACATTGCAATGCGCAAGAAGATATTGTAATGTTAAATGTTGGCGTGCCAAAGCTTCCTGAAACTCTATAGTACCAATGCTTGTTTCAATTGGTGCTTATCAATTTTCAATTTAGATAGTTCAGACTAGCAAATTTGGTTATATTTACTTCAAACTTGTTACTGTCGCATAGTACCTGTTTTGGTACTTTTGGTACTATTTTTTCAACCATGTATTGAGCTAAACCAGTGTGTATTCTGAAATTTAATTATAATTTCTGACGTGGTTATAGCAGATTTTGATAGAGAGAGAGAGAGAGAGAGAGAGAGAGAGAGAGAGAGAGAGAGAGAGAGAGAGAGAGAGAGAGAGAGAGAGAGAGAGAGAGAGAGAGAGAGAGAGAGAGAGAGATAGTAAGTTTTTTTTACTTATGGAGTGTTTAGTCAAGATTTCAAAATCCTTGTTGACCTGTCCGCCGGTGGAGATCGCATATAGGAGATTCGGTCAAGACGTTAACCATGTGATTCGGTTGAGATGCTGACCAGATGACTCGGTCGAGATTGCAACCAGAGGACTTCGTCGAGATGCCAACCAAAGGAGTCGGTCAAGATGCCAACCAGAGAACTCGATCGAGATGCCAACCAAGAGTCTATTGAGTACTCTATCTCAATGATGGTGTTGTAGAACTTCATGAAGTAAAATATGACAATGTCTCAAAATAGAAGTTCTCAATGTCATGAACTATCTCATTTATCATATTTGTGCTATGGGTTGAAAATCTGAGATATCCTATTGCAGAAGTGAACTGGATCTAAAATGTTTTGAAATCTATCCATGTGAACTAGACCATCAGTTGTTGACCTATAACATTCCTTGTGAATCTAAATAGATAATCATGAGAAAAAAAAAAACATATGGAGGATAAGAACACAGTATGTACAAACATAGGTAGTCAAAAACATAAAAATAAGTTGACATAAAAAAATAAGAATAAAAATGAAAAAATAAATCTAAAAATCAGAAAAACAGTTGCTTAAATATATACAATAGTGAGGGAGTTATATTGGGTCACTTGACAGTAGACGACCGCCAATTACAACAGTGTTGAGGAGTACTCCGTCAAGTGTTTCCAATTGGACTGCTCCATTAGGAAAGATTTTATTTATGACATATGGCCCTTCGCTTCTGAATTTTAATTTTTCTGGGTGCTTCTTAGAAGTGTACAGAAGCACATGATTACCTAAGTGTAAGTCTTTACTGCGCAGGTGACGATCATGCTAGGCGTTTTGACGATGTTTGTTAACTAATTGTACGTGATACAATATGAGGCGAGTCTCACACAATTGGGCTAACGTAAATAGCCAGTCTTTGACTTCTTGTTCAACTGTAGCTTGCTCACATAAATCAGTAGAGAAAGCTTGCATGACTCACAAGAAGGAACTAGGAACTCAACAGACATTACTGCCTCTTGACCATATACGAGATGGAAGGGAGTAACCCATCCAATGGCCTTCTTGGAAGTTGTGTGGTATGCCCAGATAGCAGAGAACAGTTTAGTTTTCCAATCTGATCGACTAGTTTCAACTATCTTGGTTAGGATCTTTCAGATGGTCTTGTTTGTCGATTCTGCCTGGCCATTACATCTAGGATAGTATGGAGTACTTTTGCGATGGACAACAAGGTAATGGTGTAGGAGATTATCGATCACTTCATTTAAGAAGTGTGTGCCTCTGTCACTAACAAGTTTGATTGGACAACCAAGACGCGTAATAATGTTTTCATAAAGAAAATGCACTACGGTCTTTGCATTGGTGTCCTTTGTTGCACGTGCTTCTACCCACTTGGTTGCGTAATCTATGGGTGTAAGCGGTGTGAAGTCTGCTTCTGTATTCTTTTCGGATCGTTGGCAGACATCACATGTTTTGATGATAGCAAAGGTATCCTTAAATAGTGATGGCCACCATAACCTCGCTCTGAGTATGATCTTAGCAGTCACTTCAGTAGAGAAGTGACCACCACCAATCCCTCATGTGCCTAAGATATGATAGGACGTATCTCAGATTCATAGCCACATCTACGTATAATATCGTCAATGCCTCTTTTATATAATTGTCCGGCTATGTGTTGAAAGGGTGCTGCCTTAAGCAAAAAATTTCTTTTTGCTACTGTATTTAGGCCTTCTTTGAGTCTGCCTATGGTGAGAAACTGAGTGATTTCCTCAGCCCACAAAGGAGTGGCATCGATCTAGAAAAGGCATGCATCAGGTAGATCATCGCTGACTGGTGCATCAGCCTTTTTGGCATTGGGAAGTCTAGAAACGTGGTCATCCATGAAGTGTTGTGTTCCTTTCCTGATGACTATGCGAAAGTTGAATTCCTCAAGTATTAAGAGCCATCGAGCTATGCATTCGGTTTTATAGGATTTATTAGCAATATATGACAAGAATTGATGGTTTGTGTAGAAAGCAAAGGTTTGGCCTAGTAAACAGTGTCGGAGTTGATGTACGACATAGACCATGACCAATGCTTCTCGCTCTGTTGTTGTATAGTTTACTTTAGCAGGGACCAGTTGTCTGCTTAAGAAACGTGTCGAAAAATCTTTTCCATATTCATCCGGTTGTGCTAGGATACCTCCTATGGCATACTTACTTGCGTCGGTATGCACAGGGAATTCCTTCATGTAATCTGGGGAATGAAGTATGGGTGCGATGGTAAGCATTGTTTTCAAGTCCTCAAAAGCTTTTATGTGCTCTTCAGTCCATCTAGGGTCGACCACAACTAAATAAACGAGTCTTGTCTTACCGGCGTAGTCGATTATGAAGATGGGGTAATAGGTAGTATGGCCTAGGAAGACATAAATTTCTTTCACCATTGCGAGTAAAGGCATCTCAACTATAACCTTGATCTTTGAAGAATCTGTAGACATGCCATCCTTCGAAATGATAGTACAACCCCATGGGTGACCCAAATTTGACATTTTTCAGGGTTTAGCAATATACCAAACCTATGACAATGAATGAATATCTTTTCAAGTGCTTCGAGGTGTTTGTCTACAAAAGAATATACACCCAAATCATCGAGATAAATCTCGACAATCCGATGTAACAAATCTTGGAACGCCATTTGCATGACACGTTGGAACGTGCAAGGGCCAATGCATAAGCCAAAAGACATGACATTATTTACATAGCAAAGGCTATTTTGTGTTTATCTTTAGGGGCTATTTGAACTAGAAAATAGCCATTAAAACCATCTAAGAAGCTGAAAGCTTCAGTTTCCTCAAGTATTTGTGTCATTAAGGGCAATGAGAAGTGGTCTTTTTTAGTAACTGCATTAAGGTTTTTGAGATCAACGCAGATACGAAGCTTGTCATTTCTCTTGGGAACCACCACGATTGATGATACCCAATCTATGTGTTGAAGCTTCTTAATATCTTCGTCAATTTGTTCACGATAGACCGGGTTACAACGGTAAGGCTTAGCCCTAATAGGCTTAGCATTCTCCTCTAATGGAATTGTGCGGACAACTATTTCAAGTGGTACCCCCTTCATTTTAGTATAATTCCAAGCAAATACGTCTTTGTATTTACGTAGTAAGGTCTCCAGATCAAGAAGTTGACTAGGTGAAAGGTGGGCTCCGACGTGAACAATGCAATCCACGTCCTCATCAGGATCTTTAAGATTGAGCTCTATGGTCTTGGCTGGTCCTTCAAAGGACTTGGAAACTTGTGTCGGTTCCCGTTCGGGTTGCGACAACTGGATGACCATGTCATCAAGTGTGAAATCCTTGAATTTTCTTGGTAGATCAATTGGAGGTTCCACAAACTTCTCTGGAACCTTGGGAATAATTTGTGTAGATGTGCTAGCATATGTGGAAGCTTAATCAGAGGGTTTGTCCTTTTGTTGTTCAAACAACAGCTTGATGGATTGCTTAACTTTTCACGCATCTGTTTTTGTCGCTTGGTTAGTTTGGTGTCGATGATTTGGTTTTTTTGTAACCGAGGTTTTCTTGTTTGTTGAGGAGGTGGTGTGGTTGCCTCTCGAATCAATTCTTTGCTTATTGTATCCCAGACTTCCTCTAAATACATGTCCCATTGGTAGACCTTTGGTTTAGGTTGATAGGTCATTGTGTTGGGTACTTTGGATGTGAGTTGCACATGAGCCAGAGGCCCCAACGACTTAATCTCCTTGGAAATAGATTTTGGTGTATAACATCTTTCATTGAGATGTAGGAGAACGTGTTCATCAGTCTTGACTTCATCATCCAACGAGAGAATACCGATATGTGCGGTGGAGACACTAGGTTCTCCTAGCCACCAAGTTATAGGAATTGGATCTATCATCATTAGTGGAATGATGGGCGTCTCTATGTCCGTAGAAGATGGTAGAATATATGTTTCTTCTGCGACGGTTTCTATTCAACATTTATTGGAATCAGCATAGTCCATAGTGGCTAGTGCGTGAGCCCCGTTGATTATATCGGTTGATCTTGTATAGTGTCCTTTTGGTTGGATTCGAACATTATCGGATTCGTCTTATGTTGTAGATGACCAATCATCATAAACCTTGCAGGCTTTATGTGGCCAGCTGAGTTAACAGTGGACCATTTTTCATTGTTGCCAAAGGTTATTTTACTACACTTCCAATCTCGGACAATGCTTACCATCTGTAGCCAAGGTGTGCCAAGAAGGAGTTTAGATCGAGAATGACGCAATCTATAGTAAACTTAATGCCTGCAATACGGACTGGTATATTGGATAAGTGACCTGCAGGGTCGGGGTTACTCGTTGATCGACCATATAGAGTTTGTATTGTGGCAGATCTAAGGTATGGAACCCCCATGACTTTGGTAGTGACAAAGCCATGATGTATACACCTGATCCACTATCAAGGATAGCGAATACTATGGGATAATGTTTGTAGTGTATAGGTAAGGTGATGCTAGTCCCCTTAGCAACACTTATACTCATCAGATTCATGAGAATCTGAGGAATTTTTGGAATCTCATCGGGTTTTCACTGTTCATCAGTGATATTAGGCAGCTGAAACTTCTATGGATATAGCTTTGGAGGCCGATGAAAGATTTCATTGCACTATGAAACGACATTGTGAGCTGAGCCTACAAAAGTTCGGAGAAAACTTCAAGTCCCTATAGGGGTTGCTCTTTTGCGAGGATCGGATCAGATAACAGATGGTTCGTGTTTTGTTTCTCTTGCAAAAATGCATTTTGAAATTCGTTGTATCGCCATTGTTCCACTCGTGGATCTGTAGTCTCTTGGTAATGTGAAAGTTGTCAAAAAGATTCCATGGTATTGGTTTTTTACTTTACAATCGACCATAAAATGTCCCGTTTCACCACAAATAAAACATATGTTGCTCATGGGTCCTGTGGCAATTGCATAGCCATCTTGGATGGCTAGCAGTCCTGGATTTTTTGGTTTGGTGAATAGTCATCTCGTTTACATGAGCATGAGTTATCTTCATGATAGTGTGCTGAACTACCAAAAGTGGATGTGGTATCTGGATGGTATGTTTGATCGTAGGAGTGATTGACAAAATGTGTTGGAGCGGATTCTTTATGGGGTCGATGTTTCTGTGCTCCTACGTCTAGATGGCCCCTTGGAGGTGGTAAGAGTGCCAGTTGAGGTTGAGGATCCTGCTTGGGTTATCTTGTCAACTCTTAAAGATGACTTGCAGATTGTTTCATGGAGGATATTGATGTGATGGGTTTTGTGAAACAAATTGGTCTCTAGGAGGCTGGTATTGTCTCCTGATTGGTCATGATGCTAATTTTTCAAATTGTACTAGTAGTAGAATGAGGTATGGCCCATGAAGTCACATATGTGGCATCTAATCAAGGAGGTATTAGAGACCGCTTGATAACATGGGCACTCATTTCCCGTGTGTGCACCCCTACAATGAGGGCACTAGGTATTATCCCGCCTATGATGGATCTGGCCAGTGGGTAACTGACCTGGCTTGAAGCTCTGTATAGACTTTAGTGTTTTTTGAAACTCTTTCATAAGCTTCTCCATTGTTGTTGGTGTTGTTGGTTAAGCAACTCCATCTGAATTTTCCACAGTTGTTCTTGAGTTTTCTCATTCGGTCGGTGTGCTCTCCGTTCTCCAGGTTCATCAACATCCAATCCCTCGTCCTCTTTTTGGATGGAGTCATACATGGCTTGTTTTAATGATGTATATTCATCATTAGATCTGAGTTCACATCTGATACATCTGGGAAGTCCGACTAGAAACCAGATGATCAGCATGGACTCCATTGGTTGTTCTTGTACCTGAACTTTTAAGCGTTTAAATCTTTAAATATAGTCACGTACTTTGTCATCTTCTGTCATTTTGATATTGCTTAGTTTGACAAATGGACTCTCAATCAAACGAAACGGTTTAATCGCTTGATGAAGGATTCTTTCAAAAGTGACCAATCCCGTTTATTTTCACGATCCAGCTTGAAGATCCATTCTTGTGCTCGATTAATCATGGTCATCGAGAACAATTGTACCATGGCTTTGGGAGGTGTCTCACCATAGACATCACAAGCATTCTCAAAGACTTGGAAAAATCTTTGAGGGTCTGACTTTCCATCGTACTTAGGAAGGTCTAGCTTGGGTATGCGTTTTTTAGTACGAGGACCGTGGTTGGCAAAGTCTCCATTTAAGTGAGCTCTTGCGTGTGAAGACTCAGCAGCATGAAATTGTGGTTGGTCATAAGCAACTTGATCTCTCATAGGTTTCCATCTCTCGAATGGGTTGGTGGATGGCTCATGGATTTGTGATTTCATGCAAGAGTACCCATTGTATCTGGCTTGCTCTGTGGAAGGAGATACCATCTCTGATGGATAGTCCTCTGTGGAATTAGGATTGTAAGGACGATCCATGTGGAAGGTCTAGAGTACCCTAGCAATTAGGATTGGAAGGACGATCCATGTGGAAGGTCTAGAGTACCCTAGCGTGGTGTGAGTTGGGCTTCTTGTACTTGTTTTTTTTTTACACTTTGGATGTAAAATATATGAAGGTATATTAATTAGAGTATTGTGATTTGTGTATATCCAAATGGAACAGTATCCAAGGTAGTGGTATTGCAAAAAGACTAATTGATAGCTATGGCGAAGGTTTGGTCAAATGTGGAGTTGACTTCCAAGTAGACACTCGGCTCGGTTGAGATGTCAATGCAATGACTCGGTTGAGATTTGACAAATGTTTAAATAGATTTTTGACTTTTTTGAACAGCCGGTTTCACCAAGTTCTTGATTAATTTGATTTTATTTCATTGTTTTCAAATTTGGTTAGAGGGTAGTTTTGACAAGTTTTGCAATACCATACATGCACTTGTCCAAAGAAATCAAAGAAACAAGCAATCAAATCAAGGAAAATCCAAATGAAAAAAGCTAGATGTCGAAAAGAAAGGAAAAAGGAAAAATAGCAAGAGCTAAGACTCATGAGCCATTTGGCTCCCCAACAATGACAATAAATGTGGAGAAATTTATTCCATGAGGAGTATCTGCGGACTAAAAAATTCAGTCGAGATTTGACTGAAGTACTCAATCAAGATTTGATGGAAGGATTCGGTCGAGATCTGACAGAAAAATTTGGTCGAGATTGGACTGAAAAAGTCGGTCGAGATGTGACTGAAAGATTCGATCGAGATCTGAGTGAGATATTTTTGATCGAGATCTTACAAAGAGACTCGATCAAGATCTTCATGGAGAGACTTGATTGAGATCTTCTGTGTTAAAATCTGGTTGAGGATGTAACCCTAGACTCGGTCGAGATGGTGAGTTAGGACTTCGGTCGAGAGTTTATGTGGAGTATCTGGTCGAAATGAAATATGGACTTGAGACGTAAGTCGTGGGACTCGGCCAGGGGTGGAGCTTGAAGGCTTGGCTGAGGACGGAACTAGACTTTGTGTCGACACCAAACTAACCAAAGCGATAGGCTCGGTCGAGATGAAGAGCGTGAAACCTCAAGAACCTTTTGGATTGCACAGATATTTCATTTTTGTGTAGGTTGTGTGTCTGTGTACTGGTGGGAATGGCGCCAAATATTCATAAATTCCTACTAAGAATCTGTGAACACAGTTAGCTATTCCCTTTTATGATTGTCTTACCTCTGGAAATCGGGTGTTTCTGTCCGTTCTAGGCGGTTGGCTCTTTAGATGTTATCTTCTTAGTTCAAAGCCCGATCAGGATGAAAGGATATGGTTTCAATTGTACTATGTTTCCCAACTTGTCAGTGGGATGCTCGGGTAGCATTCACTCCAGATACGTGCACACAATCAAAACATGCAACTTAAAACTCATTCATCAACAGATCTATGTGCAATATGGATGAATTCCAATCGATTCTTGCTGCTTCCTACTTCTAAAACGTTAGAAAACAAACAAGATGCTCAAATTAAGCTACAGATCAATAGAGCTGAAAGCAAGAAACAAGAAACTAAATATTTAACAGCATATTGAAAGACCAAGGATCAAGAAACACACATTTCTTGATTCTTGATCAGCCCAAGAACATCAAGAACTGGAATGTCTAAGTTATGCAAGATCTACTCCACAATTTCAACCTATCTAGTTTACTTGTATGCTGAAATCTACATCAAGAAACATAAAACAAGAGTGCTATTCCACTCTATTCCACATTACAAAATGAAAGAAAACAAGAAATTAATATATTCCACAAACAATCCACAACCAAATTCAAAGAAATGGAAGTGCATGTTCATAAAAGAATCACTCAAGAGAACTATCATGAACAAGGAGCTTTAAGAATGCCAAGAAGTCGTGGAAGATCTTCTTATTCAAATCAAGAGCAAATGACATAACATGTAAAGCTCCCTCACAAGAGAGGGGGACTCTTAAATAAACTATGAGGCTGCCCATGTGGAGCCTAAGTGGCAATTCCACTAATTTACAAATTCAAAGTGGAATTAGCTCTTCCACTAGAGGTCACCATCAAAAGGTGGCTCACTCTAATTTATTTAAGAGGGCTCTACATTTATTAGTCGTCTTGGGATCCGCAAACCCTCCAACAGTATCCCTTACCAAAACTGGTGGCGGTCGCACGACACCAACCTCGAAGCTTGAATGCAAATTTTCAACAATAGCCGTATGGGTCCAGTGGCCGTTCATGATAACCTTGTTCATTGACAAATGGATAGTTGACACCATCCAAAAAAGCATCCCAAGATAATACTTGTTGATTTTGATAGGTGTAGCTGCTAGCAATGACATTGTTGATGCTTCTATCAATTGGTAATGCGAATATGACATGTCTGTTTGATTGCGTTGTTTGTCCATATATTCATGAGACGCCTGAACCTAAATACTCTCAAAAATCAAATTCGGTCAATAAAAGTAGCCATCTTGCAATATGTCTCATGTTACATGTCTTGTTCACCAAATAAAGTAACGGCTAAAATCATGGCCAACGCTTCACGTTCAGTTGTCGAATAGTTCTTCTCAGAATCTGTAAGTTGTCAGCTTGCAACCTGATAGGATAATCCTTTTTGTATTTACCTGGCTGCGTCAAAACTGACCCAATGGCATATTTTGATGCATTAGTATGAACATAAAACTCAATAGTCCAAATTGGAGCTCGCAATATCGGTGCAGAAGCTAAAGCTTTCTTCAATTTCTCAATGCTTCCAATGCCTCTATTGTCCAAATTGGTACAATAGCCAATATGTATATAGGTCTTGCTAAATTTGCAACGAATAGCATAAATATTCGATAGTAATTTGCATGACCCATAAACACGTAGACTCCACAAATTGTTCCTGGCGGTGGTACCTCCACAATGACTTTGATTTTGGAATAATCCATAGCAATGCCATGTCTTGATATCACATGTCCAAGAACAACTCCATGAGGGACCCAAATTTGACATTTTTTTGGATTTAAGAAGATTTGGGATTTGCGACAATGTTCAAATACTTTTCCAAGCGATCCAAATGGTGTGTATCGGCACTATGGACTCTGAGATCATCCAAGTAGCTTTCAAGGAATTTCTGCAAGTAGCCTTTGAAGGCAAACTGCGTGACTCTTTGAAATGAACTAGGTGCATTACAAAGTCCAAACGACATAACTTCATAAGCATAAGTTCTCCATTCTATTGCAAAAGCTGTTTTATGGCAATCCGCAGGTGCGATTTTAACTTGGTTGTAACCAGTAAATCCGTCCAAAAAACTGTATGCTTCCGCTCCAGCAAGTCGGTCCAATATGCTTTCAGTAAAGGGTAACGGAAAATGATCTTTTCACATAACTTTATTCAAGGCTTTGAGATTCACACAAATTTTCATCTTCCCATTTTTCTTAGGAACGGCGACAATTGGAGAAATCCATTCCATATGCCCGATTTCATAAATAAAATCAACTTTGAGTAATCTTTGCCAGCTCTTTCAAATTTTTGCCAAATTCTCAAATGATGATTTACTATAAATAGAGTCCTCAGAGAAGTCAACGAAGGTTTCGACGAAGGTTGCAAGAGTAATACTGTTATTTATGCAAAAAAGAGTCTTTTTTGACAAAAATAGATCATTATGACAAATGGCCTAAGCAAGCGCGCAGCCAACAATATCTCAAAATCGTGGTTTCTATCAATGATCTCGCTTAACCAGAATGGATTTGCCTTCTAGTTCTTCTCTAATCGATAGACTCGATGGAAGCAACTAGCATCTCTGAAAATTCAAAATGAAGGTCATACTACTAGCCAAGGAACTGTCGGACATCATTGATGGCACATAAGTTAAACCTGAAGATGATGCAGTGACTATCACTAAATGGAAGCTAAAAGATGGCAAGGCTTTTGCCATGATCACTCTCAACATCAAAGACAATCAGTCACATAAGAGCTGCTCAGACTACTCAGGATGCATGGGACATGCTAGCAACACTCTACGATATCAGAGATGTCTCCTCCAAACTCCATATGAGGAAGAAATTCTTCACCCTGAGAATGTCTGAAAGAACAAGTGTTTCGAGGCACATCAACACTTTCCAAGATCTTATGGAGCAGATGATTGCGACTGGCTCAGTCATTGAAGATACAGATGTTGTTATGACTCTATTATCAAGTCTTTCTAAGGATTATAAAAATTGGGTCTAGCAATTTCGATCCAGGAGATGATCACCTTCAAGAGTGATCTCATTACTCCAACAAGAGGAGGCCAGAAGATCTGCAACCTCCTTAGGCACAGGGTTGGATTCTCAAGCGATCTAACAATTACCAAATACAACAAAAGAATGAGAGGAGGAGGAAAAGAGGTAGAGAACAAGGACATTCATTATCCATTTCGTAAAAGGCTTAACCGCTTGTATTTGAAATGAAGAGAAAACATGATTTACTAACTCGAGTAGGCCCCTCTTTATAGTGGAGAGGGGGGCCTTGGCCTCAAAATCCTATTGGCCCATTAAAATCTAAAAAGAGTGGGAAACTCTTGCATTAATTAGAGGACCCAATTTGCTTTTTTAAACAAAGCTCATAAGCTAATGATCTTGTTATATTTTTTTTAGAAAAGATGTAATATTTCTTGAAGATCAATTCATGAAAAGACAAGAATATAATCTCTAAAGAATGACGAAGTACTCTTGTTGTGACACTATAGAACTTCAAGTTCAAAAAATGCGATTATTGATAACAACTCTAAATAAGACATTGCAACTCATGAGCAATGAATTGAAGGACAAAATTTATAACCTCCTAGAAGATCAACATGAGTTTTGCATAGCTTATCGAGTAAATTGATGAGTCTGCTTATTATTTAGTGCAAGAACCAACTACAATTAATTAAGCGCTCACTACTCAAGATTCTGATTCAAACTTATCTCAATAGAGTTATAGATTAAGATATGTACATGATACATCTAAAGGGTTATGCGCTTAATGGCAAATATAGTCATGTATGCAAACTCCACAAAGCACAAGCAATCTGTCCTGAGCATGGTTCTAGAGAATGAACTCTTTTCTCATTCATCAAATTTTTATTTTCGTTCATTTTTTTATCTATCTTAAAATAAAATATTTCTTCTTATTCAATGCTTATCTTCATCAATTGAGTAGGTTCATTGGGATTTTTCATCACAAAGTAATAATTCAAGAAAAATATGCATGTAATAGGGCATTACAACATAATAGATGCTTTCATGCATTGATTCTTTCTTCCCTTTAGGATTGTCAAAATAAGCTCATAGTTGCTATAGATTGTAGTTAGCTTCCTGAGCTTGCATTTTTGCCCGCTATTGTCTTGTGCTCACAACATCATTTGACCTGGATTTCTATACATTCAATCTAAATAAATTATTATCTAGTTTTGTGTGCAGATTTTGTCAATGTTGCATACTTTATGCTTTTTGTCGGACTCTCTTATTGCTTTGTCTGACTGTCCGCTCTTTCACTTTTGAAAACGGCCGTGCAATCACACTCTGTTTTGTGTTTGCCTACTGATGTTGTAAGCACACACCCAAGGAATCAGTCGACCATCACTTTCGTGCGGTAGTAGAACCGTTCCGATCCGATTGTCGACCTATCCATTTCATTATTATCCATATTCCCCGACAGGGTAATAAATAATAATTGATTAAATCAAATAAAAAAATCGGAATGACGAAGCTTAGAAACAGAAAAATTCGAGAAGAAGAAAAAGAAAATTTCAAAATAAATGTTTGAAAGATTCTTGATAGATACTCGAAAGGTGCTTCCTTCGCCTTCGTCCGAGGTAATATTTCTTCAGTCTGGAACCGTTAATACATGTTGGCAATAATTCACCATCCAGTGACTGAAGTTGGACAGAACCGTTTTCAAATACTTCGATAACCTTGTATGGTCCAATCCATCTCATATGTAACTTTCTAGAGAATTTTTGATGTCAAATGTCATATATCAAAGCATAATCATCAAAGCATATATCATTAACAATTTTAATACGAGTATCATGCTTTTCCTTTCGCTCCTCCTGTATTTTCTCTATGATATCCTTTGAATTGTTTTGTGATTCGGAAAGTTCCTCAATGGTTAACAATATTTTCTTAATACAATCTTCTTTTGTTCGCTCTGCTTGTATTCAAAAAGTTGACGTCTCAAATTCAATCGGAAGAATTGAATGCATACCATATATAAGGAAATAAGGAGTTTGGTTCATTGTGATATTTTTGGTATTTCTGTATGCCTAGAGTACTGAAGGTAGCTTTTGATCCCAATCTGTAGAATGTGCAACAGTAATCTTATTTTGGATCTTGCATGAAATTTCATTCGCTCTTTCAATTAATCCATTGGCTTTCGAATTATGCGGGGTTGTCTTTCTGTGTTTGATCATAAAATATGTCATCAGTAAACGAATTGTATCATTGAAAAAATGAGTACCACCATCACTGACTAATTCAAGAGGACACCCATAACGTGTAACTATAGATTTAAATAGAAAAGCTGCGACAATTTTCACATCGTTTCGTTTCATTTTGTTGCTTCCGCTCAACATTCTTCGTTGCATAATCTGTTGCTACCAAAATATATCGACATTTTGTGTGTCGAGTTACTGGCTTTATTGGTTGTTTCTCACTCAAGTCTGATGCATTTCTTTTATGCTATGGTTACTTGATTGTCAGTGTAATTTGTCTACTGCAAGTCAATCCCCCACTTTTCAAATGGTGCAAGTGGAATGATTGGCGTCAATAGCCAATTCATGGATTTGGTTGGTTTACCATATCTCTGGCATGGATCACACGATCGGATATAAATGGAAACATCCTTGAACATGGTATGCCACCGATACTTGGCAATCAAAATCTTATTGACAGTATTCTTTAAAGCAAAATGTCCACCAGCGTCTTCAGAATGTTAGGCTTCAATAACCATTGGTATATCTTCTACCTCAAGACACCTTCTTAGCTGATGATCTGCACCAAGCTTATACAGAACATTGTTAATGATAGTATAAGGTGCAACCTTGTATTGAAATATTGTTTTCTTCTCCAAATCATATCCATCAAGATATATCTGATCTTTAAGATAAATAATAATATCAAAATATAAAGAATTCGTAGAGGATTTCTCGAATTAATTTTCATCTAAAAAGTCATCATTCAACGGGTTTATAATCCTTCCTGTACTCAGACATGAAAGATCAACATTAGTATGATACTTCTCTTGACGAAGCTCAACTTGATAATTGAACTCTTGTAGCAACAAAACCTATCAAGCTATTTGTCCAGATAAATCAGGTTTACTAACAAGATACTTTAAAGCGTAATGATCAACATGGAATACAAAAACATATCCCAACACTGAATAATGTCAAAAAAAATTTATGGTAAAAATCATTCCAAGAGCTTCCCTTTCTGTTGTCGAATAATTTTTCTCCGAGGAGCTAGGCTGGCGACTTGCATAGTATATTGGATGGTCTTTCTTCTCTTCGTCCTTCTGACTCAGACAAACACCAATAGCGAATGCTGACACATCGACATAACAACAAAATAGTTTCATCCAATTTGGTGGTCTCAGAATTGGAGCATTAATCAATTTGTGTTTAAGTTCTTCGAATGTTCTCTATTGTGCTGCCGTCCAAATATAAGCAACTTGCTTCTTAAGTAACTGTGTAGCAATATAGGCATGATTCTGGATAAATCTTCGATAATAACCCACATGTCCTAAGAAACCTCTTAGTTCACGTAGATTCATTGGTATCAAGAGATTCTTGATGACTTCAACTTTATCTTTGTCGACTTCAATTCCTCTGCTCGATATCCTGTGACCCAGAAGTATACCTTCTCTCATACCGAAAAAACATTTTTCTGGGTGAAGGGACAAACAAGTGTCTCGACACCTCTACAATGTAAGCAGCGAAAATCAGCATCATGATTCTCTGGAAAGTAGCTGGTGCATTACAAAGACCAAAGGGCATTTTATTATAGGCATATGTGCCCCAATCAGTAGTAAAGATAGTCTTTGGTCGATCTTCCTTCCTTACTCCAACTTGATTGTAACCACAGTAGTTCAGTAAATTCTGCTATTTCAGTCTCTCCAATTCAAAACATGCACAAATTTTCCAGGTGCAAGTTCAATTAGCTCTGTAGAGTCAGACAAAATTATACCTTCCATCATGCTGGTCTGGGTATGGCCATGAATCTCACGTAGGGCTGACTCCATAGATTTATTCTTGTTGTCGGCTTGGTCTTTATCACCAAATTCTTGTTCAGATTCTTCAAATTCATCATCTGTATCCTCATCATCTACATCAAAATTTTTAGAGGCTTGGTCTGCCGCTTCTTATTCACTTACATCAGCATCTGCGTTACAAACCTCAAAGAATTCTTCTTCGTCCTCTGATGAATCATTATTCTCGTAGCATTCGAAATAGTTTACAACGATGTCTAATGCTTTAGAAAATATATTAAGATCATAAGAAAATCTTCTGAAGTGAAACTAGTGTCACTCACAGGAGTCTCACCTTCATATCTATCATGGCTCCAGGTAATAATGTGTTTTTCTGGTTTATAATGATTACCTCTCACCAGTTTGAAATCTCAGTTCTCTAGACTTTCAATGTACACTTGCATTAGCTTGATAAAGCCAAGGTCATCCGATTAAAACAGAATATGATGACAAACCAAGTGGTTTGATAGCAATAAAACTCAATGTAAAAGGCTTGGCTTGTAGGTACACTGTCACATCCTTTACTTCACCAACAGGCTTTCTTTGTGTTGAATCAGCCAATTTGATATTTCTTTGGGTTGGTTGAATATTCGTCAAGACCCAAGGCGTGAGCCGTGTCTTCAGTTATTATATTGGCACTTGAACCTGAATCAATCGGCACTTTCTCAATTGAACATCCAGCAATTGTAACGTCGATCTCTGGTGCGCCAAGATCTCCTAGATCAATGGACAATATGCCAACATCTGGCAAAGAAATTGGTTTTTTCTTCTTAGGAGGAGAAAGACTTTTCAATTACTTACGATAGTAATTATTGTCAGCCAATAATTGCTCAAAAGTAATATTAGGATGAAGCGAACCAATATCAATGACAATATCATAGTCTTTCATCTTCGCTTTTGAGATGAGCTTGTCGATGATGGCCTCCAAAATTTTTGTCTTCGTGATTTCCACGTCCCCTTCCTCAAAGGTGACTTTCTTCTCTACAACAGCTATCTGAAGCTCAGATTAATAATTTCTTTTGCTTTTGCAGAAATATCCTTTGAGAATAGCTTAGTTGCATCATGATCATAATCAAGATCAACTTTAAGATCTTCTTTCGTTATTGCCTTGTCCAAAGATTTCCTTTTCGAGGACTTCCTTCATTTCTTTGAAGGTACTTTCGTGTCAGGTTTTGAGGAGCTTTTGCTTCTTGTGGTCACTTTAAATGACTTTTCAACATCGCTAGGCCAAGATTGGTCAACTGGTTTTGACTTTTTAGCTTCGATGACATCAACCTTCTGTACAACAGCACCAGCCGAAGATTTTAATTTCGTATCAGCAGTAGCAGCATGAGCAGCAACATACTGGTACTTTGGACGTGGCTTCAATGATTGTAGACAATCCGGATACTTGTGGTCTGGTTCTTTACAATTTGAGCACAAAGGTATAAATCCGGTCGACTTTTTTGTCTGGCAAAAAATGTCTTGGTTCACCACAATTGTAATAGTTTTCCGAAATAGGTTTATTCGAACTGGTAGGACCAACAAATTCTGGCGGGTTGTGTCTCTTTGATGCAAACTTTGGTTTGCCTTGTTGAAAAGGTGTTGCAGAACCTTAAACATAATTAGTAGATGCATCATCTTGAAATATAAACAATACTTCTTGAGAAGGATCTTCAACATACTTTATGTTCACAGCTCTACACTCTTCTTTAGAATGTCCAGATGTACCACATTTTGTATACCATAGTCCTGTATCCGAAGAAGAAGCTTTTGGTCTCTTGTCTGCAACTTCTGAAATTTGAACTTTCAGATCGTTGAACTTCTTGTTAAGATCAGCCATGTTACTTTTCCAAAGCTTTTCAACTCTAGAAGTCGTAGACTTATCCTCATAATTTTTACCATCTTCTTTTCGTTTGGACTTACGTTTCTTTCTTCGATCGGTATCATCAGTTTTGGTATCTGATGAGTCACTAGAATCAGATTCAAAACTTGAAGAACTTGAACTGGATTTAGATTTGGATTCATCTTCATTGTCACTGGAGTCATGCTTAGATTTCCGAGTACGTCTAGTAGAACGTCTTTTACGTGCTAACTTGGAAGTCTCATAATTCTCAGCACTCGCAATGACTGCTGATAAAGAAGCCATATCTCCTTGTCTACAGTATGGGTCAATTTTTGGTGGTAAACCTGCCAAAAACCACTCGATCTGCATTGTGACAGGGTACACACCAGTTAGTTTTCTAATCAGATTCTTTACTTTTCGTTTGTACCTCGATTTTTTTCCTTCTCTTATTAAGTCGGTCAAGAATTCTGGATGAATAACCAATTTCTCTGAACTGGTTTAAAAATGCATCTTTCGATAGTACCCAGGTGGCGACACGTCCTTAACTCGGTTCCTTAGTCAAGGACTAGCATTTCACAACGTACATACTATTCTATCAGCAACTGTGGAAAACTGCGCCAAGGGTATGTTTACTCAAATGTCAAATACAAAATATTCACTCAGATGCGCAAAACAGTTTTAAGATAGTCCTTTAGCTCAACTTTATGGAAACACAATAAATGACTGTAATGAAAGAAAGTCATGTCTGACAAAAGAATTATTTAAGTAATGCATACGAGATTGTTAGTAGACCCAAAGTCACTCACACTCAGCAGTGCACTAAACAGAGATATAAGAAAATAATCTTAAACGCTCTATTCACTTCTTCAATCTCGAAAATACAATAAGTCTCTCTCTCTCTCTCTCTCTCTCTCTCTCTCTCTCTCTCTCTCTCTCTCTCTCTCTCTCTCTCTCTCTCTCTCTCTCTCTCTCTCTCTCTCTCTCTCTCTCTCTCTCTCTCTCTCTCTCTCTCTCTCTCTCTCTCTCTCTCTCTCTCTCTCTCTCTCTCTCTCTCTCTCTCTCTCTCTCTCTCTCTCTCTCTCTCTCTCTCTCTCTCTCTCTCTCGGTAATGTGAGAATGAAGAATATCCTATTTATAACCTACGAAGCAAAGAAACACACCTCTTAAAATTCCTGGTGCATCGCTCCATTAACAAATTCCAACTAGCATATAAGTTACAAATATTTGTACAATTGACGGTTCATTGTGACGATTCGAATCCAGTCGCTTCGTGTTTCAACTGTCATTTTATACCAGGGGGTCATGTCATTAAATTAAAAGACAAGTCCTTGGCAATTATATTCGAAAAAATGGTGTAGGCCTCTTCAAAATATATAGTAGGCCTCTTAAAATATATAGTTGTCCAGCGCATATCCTCATTTCTAAGTATAAATTACCATTTTTGAATAAATATACAAATATGTAGTATCACAGGACCCTCAAAGATTCTTTCAAATCTTTGAGAATGCATGCGACGTGTATGGCCAAACATCTCCCGATGCTATGGTCCAACTATTTTCTATGACCATGATCGCTAAAGCACGTGATTGGTTTTTTAACCTCGATCGTAAAGATAAATTGGATTGGTCTATTTTGAAAGAGTCCTTTATCAAGCTTTTTAAGTCCTTCTGTTTGATAGAGAGTCCTTTTGTCAAATCGAGTAACATCAAGATGGCAAAAGATGAACGCATATGAGACTACATTGAGCGTTTCAAGCGCTTAAAAAGTCAAGTACAAGAACAGCCCACCACCGAACATATGCTCATCATCTAGTTCCTAATCGGACTTCCAAGATGGATCAGACATGAGCTTAGATCCAATGATGAATATACTAAAGTTAGCTATGTCTGATGCCATCCACGAGAAAGATGAAGGACCAGATGGTGACGAATCCGGGAAAAGAACAAGGCATCATGTTGTTGTCCAAGAATTGATGTTGAAGGAGCATTCTCGATATCAGCTTCGGAAATCCCAAATGGAGTTGCTAAACTAGCAACACCAACTGCATATGGAACAACTCACAAAGGAGTTCCACAAAACATTGGCATATATCCAAAGTCTCATACCCGATCAGCTACCACCTGGCCAAGTACAACATCGACAAGGAATCATCGGGTGCCCTCATTGTTGAGCCGCACACAATGCGAATGAATGACAATCGTATCAACCAGCTTCTAATAATTCTCTGATCACATGTGAGTTAAGTGATTACAATGGTCATGGGTCATTCTGGTGCTACTACAATCCATGATATAACCATCAAGAACAGCCAGGGGGGCACTACTAGCCTCCTAGACCACAATTTGCTCCACAATAGAATCAACACCATCCGCGCAATACTCCATCGGTAAAGATTCAAGAGCTGCTTGGGCAACCAAAGCCACAACATCTACCTCAGTTAGTACTCTTCGGTCCACCACACATGCCGATCCAGTCTTGAGCATGCAAGTTATAGGTAACAACATCCCCACCAATAGATTTTTTTTTTTCTTTTGGGGGGGAAAGTGAATATGCAGGCATCCACTGGAGCAGCCACATAGCCAGCAACAACATCCATAAGATCACAACCAAGGTCACGAAACCAAAGATGACAACGACAAGAAAACAGATGAGCAATCCAAATAGACTTTATCCGAAGAAGTACCCCAGTCATGACAAATATCCTTCAAAAGATGGAAGTACAAGCATTGGAAAATCATCCCCTTCTTCAACCAGCCTCTTGCCACAACATCTGCACCCATTTTCATGCCTATCGCCCACACCATCTACCGTTGTCACCACCGCCACCACCCTTCCTTCCATTTCTCTGTTTTCCATCATCTTGTTATCCATCTGAAAAATTTCCAGTCTTTTCAGACCCTGATAGTTTAGCTGAAGCGACTAAGAAATCATTACAAATGTCTTGCAGAGACCAACTACCACCTACATTGGTTGGTCAACCAGAAAAAATTTAATAAGTAGGCAAAGCAGCTAGAAGACATAAGAAATAAAACAAAGAAGCTGACAAGGAAAGGACGAAACTTAAGCAATAGTTGAGTCGAATCGATCTTAATCAAAAGAAACTCTCTAGAGCAATGATAGTTGAATTTCCTCTTATGAAGCCGGAAGCGATCCAAAGTAATGGATCAAAAAAAGAAAGAGCTGCAAAAAAGGAAATGATAAAGATGACAGTGACCCTGCAAAACAAATTGAGCTCCTCAACCAGCAAGTGGTGGTCAAAGCTCGACATTGCAAGGGTCCAAGATTGCAACTATAGAACTATCAGTTCCTCCTCTCTTCCACCAAGCCTTCATCATGTTTCTCTACCGTCACCAAACCATTCGTCCAAATCTGTTTCTACCAATGTGTTGATGAGTCCATTTTCTTGAAGACTGTTAACCGAGATTTGTGCGACCTACCAATTGAAGGTTCTCCTCTTCTTGTCAAGGCAAGAGCATCGACAAGATTGGAACTTCAACTGAGAGAAGAATTGCGGGAACGCCTAGAAGCAATATGGAGGGTACAGACCACCTTGATGTCAAATATCATGCTAGGATGGAGGAGGAACAACAAAGTAACCAAGATCTTGAGGATCCGCCTTGTTTACTAATTCCCTGCTTTAGAGAATCAGTTGGCTGGTTCTTTCTCTTACTTCTTGTTATGGAACCATTTCTGCCTGTTACCAGGCTACAATGGGCACTTCTTGGTCGTGAACGTTCTTGTTTTTAGGCCCAAATCAAGCAGAAAGGACTGATGAACGTTGTAGTAAATGTCCTGCCTGTTGGAGGACACCAAGGAAGGTCAATCTTGCACTAGAATCACATGCTTTCAAACCAAATCATGCAGATCATGCATACAACCAAGAAATCAGCGTGTAGATCCAGTGAACAAACAATGAAAATCCTACCTTAATGCTGCAAAACAAGTTTGAATCAAATCCTACACTATACTACACTTGCATTAATCCACAAACATGAAGCAAGAAACTGAAACTAACTAAACTAGACATCATTTAGACAGTCCAAGGACCAAGAAACACTCATTTCTTGATTCACATCAAGAACTAAAATGTCAAGTATATGCAAGATTTACACCACATTTCTAGCCTCTATAGTTAACCTGAATGCAAATTCCTATGTTAATCCACAAGAAAACAAGAAATCTAATCCACAACTAAGATCCACTACCACACACAAAGGAATGGAAGGGCATGATCATAAGAGAATCACTCAAGAAAACAATCATGATCAAGGAGCTCAAAGGATGCACCAAACTCGTGGAGGCTCTTCTCATTTGGACATGGAGTAGATGCATTACACAAAAAGCTCTCTTCTACAAAGGGTGAGTCTCTTAAATAAACAAGAGAGCTCCTTAGGTGGCATCCTAGTGGCATTTCCACATTTCACAAATTACAAGTGCTCACTCTACTTTCTTTAAGAGGGGTTTACTTGCATTTATTACATTGCCTAGAAATACTAGTTCCTACATGGTCATTCCATCTTTCGGGATTCACCATGAGGCTTACGTAGTTCTTGCTTGTCATACTTAACTAGTACTTCTCGATTCTCATACAGGGCTCTCAGTCTTCGTTCGTCTCGTCTTCTCAGAGACCTCCTCGGTCTAAGGTGAGAGGTGCTCTTGGTTAGCGCTGGTCGTGAGTATCTTGGGGATTTGTCAGAATAAGCCAACATCATCCCACCCCTAATGCATTGCAGGACCCACTGCAACTCATATTGAATGATGTCGCTCCACTTCCGCATTGGCATCTTCAATCGTCACTTGGAAAAGCGTAGATCTTCATTCACTTGCATAAAGCCAAGTGCTTATTGCTGCCAGTCTTCACCACAAAACTGTTTTTCGTAATCTGCCACAATGTAACCAGAATGTCCTATTCTTGCAAATGGATGATGTCTTCAAAATTGGAG
Source organism: Diphasiastrum complanatum (assembly GCA_029204225.1). Taxonomy (NCBI): domain Eukaryota; kingdom Viridiplantae; phylum Streptophyta; class Lycopodiopsida; order Lycopodiales; family Lycopodiaceae; genus Diphasiastrum; species Diphasiastrum complanatum. Next base: position 50,726,277 of record CM055099.1, read on the forward strand.
AGCTCCCAGCAGCTTTACAACTTCTATGTCTGAGTGCCTCCCTCGTGTCTCCTTTTCTCACTTGTATCTACCATTGACAATTTCATTTTTTGTTCCTTGGCAGGTGCTAGCACTTTCATCCACTTTGCAAACTTGTCATTCATAAAAAATAACATCCCTACTTACTACGATCTTTCTATTGATGGGATTGAAGACTCTATATCGTTTGTTATTTTCACTATAACCACAAATATACCTTTGATAGAAGTGGCATCATCCTTCTTCCTTGTCTCCAAGGATTGGTGAACATAGCAAGTAGATCCAAAGATTTTTAGATCTTTGAGATTCGGCCTCTTACCATATAGAGCTTCATATGGTGTGATTCCTCCAATGGCTTTGTTGGGCAATCTATTGCACAAAAAGTTAACACAAGAAATTGCCTCACCCCAAAATGGTTTTGGTAGAGAAACTTCTAGCCTTAAAGCCTTAGCACACTCAGATAGAGATCTATTTTTCCTCTTGGCCACTCCATTTTGTTGAGGGGTATAAAAACAAGTTGACTCTCTCTTTAGGCCATTAGCATTACAAAACTCTCTCGTTTTGTTGAAGATATACTCTCCTCCATTATTAGATCTTAATACCTTATTCTTGGTATCAAGTTGATTTTCAACTAGAGTTTTGAGCTTTACAAATGAATCATGATAAATTTTACATTTTTTAGGACAATAATGATTGTACTTAACAATCATAGAGAGTTATTGGTTGCTTAATCAATGGATCTATCAAGTTCTACACATTAGATCTTGATCTAGATTCACTACACATGGATTTAAGCAAGGGCAATGGATCAACACATCATAAATTTGTGAGAGCGGCCTCACACGTGTGGAGTATTGTCCACAGTACGGCCTGCACCTGAAACAACAAGTACAATAGTCCTAGATAGCATTCACTCATAGAAATCACAAGACAAATGACTAGAAATCTCACAAAAGTGTAGAATGCAAAAGCCTCATCAATCTTCATAGCAAAATGATGATCCTTTTATGGATCAAGTACATCCACAAGTCTGGTACAGTCCAGCAGATCTTCACACGTGTGAAGAGTGCCACATCACTCAGATCTATCCATTTGATCCATCCTTGATCCTTATCCAAAAGTTGACCTTCTAGAATATGGCTAAAGTCTAAAAAGCTAGTCTCCTAGAATATAGGAATATTCCCTACAAAATAGGATCTAAGGAAAATGGTCAACTCTTATCTTCTAGTACTCTATACACACGTATGAACATCCACTTGCCATGTGGGAGCATTTACTCATGCACATGCAAGGAAAAGCTAATTTCTAGGTGACTAGTCAACTTGACTAAAAACCTAGTCATATCATGTTCACACTAACTAGATTGATTCAAAATCAATTTAGATATATACAAGTATGAAAAGTACATCCTTTCACACGTGCAAACAGGCTCCACACGTGTGAAATCAAATCATCAACATTATTCTAATGTTTGATCAACATTTACAATAACCAATGTCAAGTGAGAAGTGACAATTTTCAACAAAACAAACACCAAAAATTTTGAAGACAAAAGGTAGATCCAAGAAAATCTTGATTGGTCATCAATGAATGATATATATTCTTTAGCACCACCATTAGATTTAGGTGCGGAGCTATACAGATCCGAACGTGTGACTTCAAAAGGAGTGGTAGAGCTTGTGGTAGATATTGAGAAAGGAAGCTTATAAGTCTTTGAGAGACTATAAGCCTCACAAAGCTTACCACATCTTGGCAACTCCTTGGGGAGGCCGAGAGCAAGCTCCTTTGCACACATTGATTAATATCTTTAACAAAGGACTTGTCAAAGAAAAGTTTCAAAAGTTTAGAGAACTTCTAGGAGTAATAGATAACACATTAAGGGGGAGTGTTATAATCAATGTTTATTTGATACCCCTTAATGATAGTTTGGCCATGCCTACATGCTTTTATAGGGTCCATTACTATTTATAATAAATTTGTTTCTTTATTGCTTATGCATGTAGGTGGGCACACTAATACTAGATTCGGATCTATTTTAGTACTTAAAAATTCACCTTGGGTCTTTACCCAATATGCATGGCGATTGATCTCTCTACATGGCAACCAGGTGTCTCAGGGCTAGAATAGCAACTAGAGAAACTCAAGAGGGGGGGACACCTACGGTTGGGTGGATCATTCCCACCGACCATCAAAGTTTGGAGAGCTCCTGGAGATGGGAGTGTAAGAATTACTATAGTGATCGTGAAATTCATGTAAGTGGAGATGAGTTGCAAGATGTATTGGTTGATGAATTTAAGTCTTGTGATGATGAATAAACTATATATGTCACATCCATTCTTGTGATAAAATAATAATAGTTTACATAATTGCATACATATAATGTTTTTTAAATCCTTACATATTTATACATTCTTGCATTTCTTAAGTTCATCTTGAGTTCTATCTTGTCATTCTTTAGATTCATTTTAAATCAAATGCTTTCAATATAATCTAATGCTTAATATTGATTGACCAACGGAAAACAATTAGTGAGCATACGTTGATTACTTTTATATGCTTCAAAAGCATTTTCCTTCTGAAAATATCCTCATTATTGAAAATCTATAAAAGCAATATATTCACATCCTCATTCTGGTCAGAATGTTTTAGGTCAGAATGACAATTTTTTTTTCAAATAAGAAAAAGTTGTAGATATACACATACTGGTTGTGATCTTCCTTCGTCTACTCGGTACAAAATGTTGACAATATGTAAATGCAATTAATCACAATCAACTATGCACAATCATGCAAATTATATACGTCGTCATCTTACTAATATCATGAAAAGAGAACATGAGAAACAATTACAAATCAAGATCTTTGCATCATCCGAGTAGGTGCGTGTAACTATCTCACATGCCAAATTTGAAACAAAATTTGATATTACATTCGCGCTTACTAAAATTTTCAGAAAATGATGGCTTATGAATATATCACTCAAGGGTGATTGCCAATTATCTTAACCAGTAAGCTTAATGTCTCACAATCATAATTGATAATTACTCCATAATTTTCTAGAATATAAAACGATAACCATTCATAATAGATGACATTACTAGAGCAATCAAAATATTTGATATCTAAGCTAGCTAGCTATTAGCTTAATCTTAATTAAAATCACGTATGGTGGACATTCTGAAAGTGTAAAGACCACCAAAACTGTGACAATTAGGAATTTTAAGCAAGTGTGCTCCCTCTTCAAGATTGTGAATACTTGAGCTTTGATAATCTACTGAAACCTGGGTTGGAGTGAATCCTTGATTGAATATTCATGAATATAGTTGAAATTGTCTTGGGGCCACATATTTATGAATTTAGTCGAAATTGTTTTGAGGCCTCATTCTGGAATGGAGTGTGTTTAGTTCTGGAATGGGCAACTATATATGTTTTTTATAGTGCAATTTATTCACAACATTTCATCAAGTTTAAAGAATAAAAGATTTGTCAAGAATATTTTAACCCCATGTCCAAGCAAATTTTTCTAAACATAAGGCAAACTACTTGTCCCAAGAAACATAGTTAGATTGTTTGCCACGCGTGGCAAATTTTAAAAATAGTTTTTGTAATATTGCCACGCAGCATGGGAAATCTCCAGATGACTTGTCACAAGACAAGTGGTTATATAACAACTTTAGGTGGCTCTGCCACGCTTATTTGTGCTACAAAAATAATTCTAGTGCTCATTTAAAAAAAAAATAAGCTTTTGAATTTTGGGGTGGCACTACCACGCCAAAATTCAAACATCTCTTCCCACCTTCCCGTACCACAGTCAACCCATTTTTTACCCCGACAATGGTGCCTCAAAATTGTTGGCGTGGATGTGCCATGCGTGGTAGAGCCACACAAAATAAAAAAGGCAAATTTTTGGCTAAGTCTTGAGTTTGTGTGGCAATGTCGCATGACAAAACACACACATGTGGTTGTGCAAGAAAATGTACTTTGTTTGCAAACTTGGATAGATCTAATCTAAGAATTGGAATAAACATTTCTCAAGGCAAATTCTAGAAACCAAGGGAATGAGTCAAGCATATATTTCACTAGAGATGATTCTGAAAGCATGAATTGAAAACAACAAAGGGCCCTTTAGGTGATCATAAGCTTATGTACCAAAGTAAGCAATAGTGTCTTAGGAGCTAGTATAGACCCAAAAAAACGAATGGTGTATCAAATCAAAATTGCATGATAGGTGACCTTATATATTAAAAAAAATTCACAATCATTGAAAACAAATTTTTTTTCACAAGTACTAGGTAAAATATTTCATGCTCATTTTAGAGGGCTTTATAACCGTTCCCATGTGAATTAATATAGGCTATTATTAAAGAAAGATAGCATGGCATCCAAATGCACCCTTGAAGTAGGAAGCCTCCTCAAACACGTGCATTGTCAGAGTTTGAACCAAATTGCTATGGGGTGTGGGTGAATGATTTTACATCCTAGTTAAGGATCCATTTTTATTTGATTGAGTTTCTAGTGTGATATGTGGGAGACTTATTTTGCATCTATCTTTAGTTATAAATTTTGAACATCCTAGATGTCTCTTGATGACTTCATTGAAGTTTAACCCAAAAGTGATAGGTAACCCTATATATTAAAAATTCACAATAAGTCAAAACAATTTTTTTTTTTCACGAGTACTAGGTAAAATATTTCATGCTCATTTTAGAGGGCTTTACAACCCATTCCCATGCGAATTGATATAGGCTATTATTAAAGAAAGATAGCATGACATCAAAATGCACCCGTGAAGTAGGAAGCCTCCTCAAACACATGCATTGTCAGAGTTAGATCCAGATTGCAATGGGGTGAATTATTTTACATCCTAGTTAAGGATCCATTTTTATTTGATTGAGTTTCTAGTGTGACATGTGGGGGACTTATTTTGCATCTATCTTTAGTTATAAATTTTGAACATCCTAGATGTCTCTTGATGACTTCATGGAAGTTTAAGCCAAAAGTGATGCATGTGTGTGAGCTTGTGTGTGTGTGTGTGTGTGTGTGTCAAGAGAGAGAGAGAGAGAGAGAGAGAGAGAGAGAGAGAGAGATTTGTCCATTCTCATTGGTTCAAGTTTGCCCTAAAATGTATTTGAAGAGGAGAGAGAGAGAGAGAGAGAGAGAGAGAGAGAGAGAGAGAGAGAGAGAGAGAGAGAGATTTGTCCATTCTGATTGGTTCAAGTTTGCCCTAAAATGTATTTGAAGCTCAGTTGAAATGGGTTGAAAATATGAGAGAACATGTGTCTTTAAGAATTTTTAGAAAGAGAAATTTTTAGAGAGAGAGAGAATGCATAAAATCTGAAGAGAGAAACAGAGGAGCGCAGTCTCAATCGCAAGAAAGGGATGACATGTGAGAAATAGCCATAATGTGAGTTGATGTGAGTTGAGAGAGAGAGAGAGAGAGAGATATTTCTGTTTGAGGGGAGTCTATTTATTGTCAAATCCAGGGACCAGGATATAGAATGACGAACCCTTCCCAAAACACATCATATACCCGTTCCTACGATGTAAGAACTACAAGGATGGCCTCATACTGGCAAGCTATTTATTCAACTGCATGTCCTTGACATGGGTTCATTCAATACATACTACTGTGGCAGAGTGCACATCTTTGGAGAAAAGTTCCTCCTCTTTCTTCTCATCCAAGAGAGAGAGGGAAGATGCACGGGTACCGGCGTGTTCGGAGCTGCTCCATTTTTCCACTACAACGAGCTTGGCAGCATCTCCTGTCTTGAAAATGGCATATAATTTCAGCTCACTAGATTCCAGCTGTTTATTCAACAATGTCTCCTGTTCTGACACCACCCTTTCCCAGGTCTCTGGCTGCACATCGATCACTTGGGACACAAGTGCATCATCCTTTTGCAGCGAATATGGCTCGCCAGATTTGGAATTGACAATCACTAAATCCATGAAAAGAGTCTGCGTCTTGCTGAGATCAGATAGCTCTCCTAGAGCCGTGAGGATAGGCATCATCTGCAAAACGGCAGCAAAGTAGCACTCGTCAATGTGAGGGAAGAAAACAAAGCAATGGAGAAACCTGGCATCACATACAAGTTTCTTCAAGAGACACAACAAATTACCTGCACTTCGATGCTTTCCCAGTCTGCATCCTTACGCCAGTGCTCTATCAGACCAGCCTATTCAACCCACCCAAACATATTATAAATGATCACTCAAACCACTATATATATCCTCATTGTGGCGCAAGTCTATGATGAATCACACTTTTGATGCTTCACGCTCTCTTCATTCTAGTGCAAGTTAGCAACGAAGCATAATTTTAACTGTTAAATGTTTCCATCATTCTAATGCAAGTCAATGATAAATCATACTTTTCACTGATAATTGCCCTCCTCATTCCCATGGAACTTAACAATGAATCATACTTTTATACTGATGATTCGTAATTTTTCCTGTTAAATGATTCGTCAAGAGAAATATCAGAAAGTTAGAAGCTTAAAGCATACCGAAGGTTTGCCGTTTGCTGTTCTGATGGCGGTAAGAATACATCCGCCAATGTGGCCAGTAATGGCGTTGGTGGCTTCAATGTTGTGCACCAACACTTGCACGATGTCTTGGGGAGTTTTTCCCTCAATGGGCTCCAGATATTCCATGGCGAAGTTGGAGACATCATCCTTTGTAATCACGAACGCCATATCTCTATATCTCTCTCTCTCTCTCTCTCTCTCTCTCACTCTCTCTCTCTCTCCACCCCAACGAGAGTATATATTAGTTTGGAGTTTATTTTGTTGATGGCAGTTCACAAGCTTCTCGTGGGCTATAGTCCTATCATGTATGAAATATGCTGAAGCAAACCACATGACAATATCTATACCAACCACATTACGCCACATGGCTTTACCCTACATATATACCCAGCTATCCCAAATTCCCCTCTTGAGGTGAGCCTTGATTACATGGTGAATCATATTATGTATGAAATATGATGAATCAAACCACATGACAATATCTATACCAACCACATTACGCCACATGGCTCTACCCTACATATATACCCAGCTATCCCAAATTTCCCTCTTGAGGTGAGCCTTGATTACATGGTGAATCAAGCACACACTTTGAATGCCCGTGCCCATTGTGAGATTCAAGTTAAGTGACATGTCAAGTGTTCATTTTGAGGTCTAGGTTAAGTGACACTCTCTCATGTGAGTCACCTAGTGAAAGGTGACTACCATCACCTTGGAGTACCTCGGAGGAGGGTATATTTCAAGGCTTTTTCTTTTTTCATGGTGAACTTGCTCAAAGATCTTCAAATCACCTTGTTTTTGCCTTGCAAGCACTCTCAAGGTGTCTACTTTTTTCACAAAGATAAAACGGTGCGCCTATGATAAGTTTTCACATAGACATGGTGACCAAAAAAAAAAAAAGCCATGGAGACCCATTTTTTGTAATTTTTTAATTTTTAAAAAAAATGCATGTATTTAAATGCTTTGCAAATTTTATATTTCCATGCTAAAAATATCGTCTTTTGTGAAAAACTAAAATCTTACTAAAAAAACTAGATATAAAACAACATATTGAATTTTGCATATATTTTAATTGATTAATAATAAATAAAATCATTAAATATAATAATAAATAAAATCATTAAATATAATAACTACTAAAATCAACCAAAAAAAACTATTAACTTATTTGAGAAATTATCTGGTAGCAAATATTTTAAAATATTAAAATGTTTTTGTATGAAATAATTTTGCATGAATACAATATAAATTCAAATCAATATTTTTTAAGAACTTTACTTTTTTAAAGTAATAATTTGTAAAGATTCAAAAAGATTTTCACAATTTAAGTCTACAACATAAAAATTTTAATTATAAAAAAATTTACTTAAACATACATCTAAAATTACATGACTTTTGAAAATATTAAAATTATTTACAAAGAATTTTGTTCTTAATATCATCATAATTAATAGCTTGAAATTTTATTTTAAAAAATTTATATTTTAAAAGATGAAATGTATTAACAATTTCAATAATATTCATTAATTTTTTGAAAATATGATTTTAGAACAAATTTAAAACAATATTGTCATTCCAGAGCAACATTCATTAAAATAAACATTTAATAATTTACCTTACAGAGTAACATTGAAAGATAAATTTTAAAATATTTAAAAATATTTCAAGTAGCAAATAGTATTAAAAAATGTAAATGAATTTAAAAACTTCATGCCAAAAAAATTTGATATTCATATGCTCAAAATAGTCAGATGAGTATACTATTCCCAAAAGTCATCAAGGTCATTGACATTTTTGGGCATTTCTAGAAGAGCCTCAGTAAAAACAACGGCAACCTCTTCCACGATTTCCTCTACAGTTACAACATTGTAATCTTGAACTAGTACATCTGCAAACTCCCCTGTGTCACCCACTTTCCCACTAGCGGGAGGTTGTGGTTCTTTCGACAGTGGAATTACGGAGTCTTCGTCAGATTCTATAGACTTTTCTACTTTAGCTAATTCATCCGGCAAAACTAAGATAGACTTCATTCGCATTCTTATAAATTCTACTAAGCTAGAAATTAATCCTACATCAGCAACATGTCTGCCTTTTTGCATAGCGCATGCGCTTGTAGTGTCGCTACCGCTAAACAAATCCAAAACCCAATCTGTTGGGTGTGAAAAAATTTCAACTAGATGATTAATTAATTGTTGTGGCTTTTGATAAGGACAAGCCACGGAACCCATCATCGGATTTTTCAACTTCTTTGTTACTGCTGGAAATTGGAACAAGTTCCCAAAGCTGGTCAGTCCAGTGGTGTTATAGTACAGCATCGAATGTTTGTCATCATGTGAATAATAACTAATGGTTATGTATTCAATCTTGTTGCACAACCATGCACCACCGACATTGTGAACATCGGGCTTGTATCAACAAAAAAAAAAGTAGATTATTATTCTAAACAATGATCTATGCTAAGCATAAACTATTTAAAAATAAAGTTTTAAGAAAGTTAAAGACATACCATACAACATTTTCAATCCCAGCATTGCAAAAAGTTAGAAGAGCTTTTTGCACTAAAACCGACTGCCAACTTGAATGGAATATTACAACTCTCCAAATAGGAGAAGTTGTAATTTCAAGAAATCCTTGCATCACATTATGGATTTCAGTGAATTTGAATGGATAATCATCATTTAGAAATTCTTTCATCTGAAATCCATAGGGGATGTCTACTATGCAAAGAGGTAGGGTCTTTTCATAAATTTTTGAAATTTTCCTACAATCTCCTTCTTCCATAGTGTAAAAACACGGTTGATCATTGACACATTTCGGGAGGAAAGTCTCTGTTGAATCCTCCTCAACAATAGTCTCACCCCGTGCCAATCTTTCTTTGTCTCTTTTTTCTGCCTTCGCTTTAAGAATATGTCGTTTAAATTGCTCTGGAAGGACTTTATTTTTCTTGTCTTCAGCCGATTGAAAGAAGAGAGAATGCAACTATGCTTAGCATAAGATGTATAAAAACAGTAATTAAAATTTTTTGATTTTAAGAAACGTACTAAGGATGAACATAATAAATAATTAGTAAATCAAATCTATGCTAGGCTTGAGATCAAGCTAGCAAAGAGAATATAATAATTACTATGCTTAGCATAATATATGAATGTCAAAGATTTTAAATTAAGATATGAATGACAAGCATGAGTGAAATGAATACCATATCTCTAAATAATATCAAAAAAGAAGTGAGAGTTTCATTTTTACTACTCAGAGGATAAAGCCTCTAGCACTCCTCAAAATCATTACAATTCAACCCTATTACTAGGGCCTCTTGAACTTTCATGAATATTTTATGCCTATATTAAAAAATAAATTAATGATCAGTATTACAAAAAATAACAAAACTTGCAATTATTATTAAGGAAATGTTAGTTAAAAGTTCATAAAAAAAATCTGACCTCTGAAATTCCTTGCCCATTTTAGCAAGGGAGAGCTGATCATCAGCAACCCTCAAGAGGACACTGATTACAAGCTCGGAGAAATTTAATCCATGCATGTTCTTCCACTCAGAGAATCAATCTTTTGAGGAGGATTTTCCCATTTCAAGGTCGTATTATAATGTTGCTTGGCTTGTTTCTTCGTCATTGACCTTGCGTATGATCTTTAAATTTAATTTTTAGATTATGTAAATGTATTTCATTGGGATCACGAACTTCCATTGGTTGATCTCCAGTGGAGGGAAATTGTAATCTCTTTTGTTGTTTTGGTAGACCCTACTGAGTGTAGATCTATTGCCAATTTTGATTTTTCTTCTTTAGATAATTATCATTTTTTTGTTTTGGGAGGCATTCATAGTTTACAAGCTAAAAAGCAATTGTCCCAAGAGTATCCCCATGTTGCCTCTTTCCGAACTGTTAGTGTCATTGCATTTGTTGGGTTGATAGTGGAAGAAGCTAAACTTCTTGCCTAGGACCATCTACATGATGAAGATGACAGGATACGGTTTTTTCACAAAGAATTTGTCAGTGTTTTTGAAACTGGAGATTTTAACCAGTTGGAGCTAAAGGCACTTTGTGCCCAAGAAACAGGCCTGCCATTTGATTCTAAGAATCCAACGCAGAGCTTGATTAAATATGATAACTTTTATCAGTTGGCATTTCGTAGTGGCCAGGTAATTGTTTTGCTATGCTTAGCATAGAATGGTTGGTTCAAACGTCTTCAAAATAAATAAATAAAATACAGAAAGTTTTTAATATTAAATTTTTGCTATATTATTTTTCAGGTTTGGGCGCTTGTAGATAAATTTTTTGAAAAATAAAAAAAATTTGAAATAAAAAGGCCAGCCAGCTCAAGGAGGCTCAAAATATAAAAAAAGATTGTTGCCACCACTCACACACTAAAACTCAGACCAACATCATCGTCTGGGAAGTCATCACCTCCACGATCAATTCCTGCTAAGAAGGCTAAGCGAAGATCCGAGACAAGTCCTTTTGAAAAGGAACAAGTATTCCAGCATGATATGCTCGAACATTTTAAACGTTATACATTGGATGATGTGGTTATCATGTTACCCAAAGCACATCGTGAACCCGAAGAACACGTGCCAGACTCGAAAAATGTTCTTGATGGCCTAGCTAGGACACAGCCAATGAATATTGCTGAATCAGGAGAACAAGAAAAGATTGTACGAGTTGGATCACAACTTAATCTTGAACAACATCAAGCACTCCGCATGTTACTTATTAAGTATCAAGGTTCCTTTGCATGGACTTATCAAGATCTAAAGGGTATTATGACGTCAGTTATTGAACATACCATACCTTTAGTACCTAATGCAGTTCCAAGTTTTCAAAATTCTATCGCTGTAATCCTAATGTTTCGGATCTGATAAAGAAAGAAATTTAGAGACTGCTTGACGCCGATTTCATCTATGAGATCGAGCATACTGAATGGATCTCACCGATTGTCATTGTTCTTAAGAAGAATGGGAAATTGGAAATTTGTGTGAATCTCAAGGCTTTGAACAAAGTGATGTGGAAGGATCACTTTTCGTTACCTTTTACTGAAAGCATTTTGAATCGCCTTGCTGGAGCGGAAGCTTATAGTTTCCTGGATGGATTTAGTGGTTATAACCTGGTTAAGATTGCACCTGCATATTGCACAAAACTGCTTTTGCAACAGAATGGGACACCTATGCTTACAAAGTAATGTTTTTTGGACTCTGTAATGCACCAAGTTCGTTCCAAAGAGTAAAGCAATTTGCTTTTAAAGATTATCTATAGAAATTTCTTGAAATTTACTTGGATGACCTGGGAGTCCATGGTACAGATACAGACCACCTGGATCGATTGGAGAAAGTATTTGAAAGATGTTGCAAATATCAAATTTGTCTAAATCCAGAAAAATACCAGATATGGGTTTCCCACGGAGTTGTGTTTGGGCATGTGATATCGAGACATGGCATTGCCACAAATTATTCTAAAATCAAGGTTATTGTGGAATTGCCACCGCCAACAACAATTCGTGGAGTTTATGTGTTTATGGGTCATGCGAACTACCATCGAATTTTTATTATCTTCTTTGCAGATTTAGCACAACCTATATACAAGCTGACTATTGTTCCTATTTGGACAGTATAGGCTTTAGAAGCCTTTGAAAAATTAAAAAAAACATTAACTTCAGCACCAATAATGCGGCCTCCAGATTGGACGGTTGAATTTCATGTTCACACAGATGCCTCAAAATATGCCATTGGATCAGTTTTGACGCAGCCAGGTGATTATAAGAAGGACTATCCTATATGATTTGCAAGCAGACAGCTTATAGATCCAAAGAAGAATTATTCAACAACAGAACGTGAAGCGTTAGCCATGATTTTTTCTACACTACCTCATGGAAACGCACTTTGCATTTTATATGGATCACCAGCCATTACTTTACTTGGTAAACAAGACATGCAATACTGGACATATTGCAAGATGGTTACTGTTATTGACTGAATTTGACTTTCGAATTGTGGTTCGAAAGGGGAAGCAATATTATCTAGCCGATCATGTTTCGCAAATTGAATCCGCACCAGTTAATACTGAAGTGGATGATGAATTACCAGATGCTGTGTTGTTCTATATAGAAGCAGTACCTAAGTGGGCAGCGGATATTGTTGAGTACCTAATGCTAGGACAGCTGAATGACTCTTTGACAAAAGTACAGAAGAGACAATTGATTCATAAGGCTCAACCTTATCAATTGATTGCAAGACAATTGTATCGTCGTGGATCATACAATATTCTACGTAGATGTGTTTTAGTGCATGAAATACCATATTTAATCATGTTTTCACATGATGGCATGGGCGGGGGACATTTCTCTATAGATATTACTGTTCGTAAACTTTTGCAATCAGGTTGTTGGTGGCCTACGCTTCATAAGGACACATAAACTTATATTCAGACATGTGATGTTTGTCAACGAGCACGATGGCCTACTAGACAGAACTATGGACCCTTGCATCCAGTTTTGTTGCAAGCACCATTTGAAAAATGGGGACTGGATTATGTTGGTCCTATTCATCCTGTCGCGCAAGGATCTCAGGCTCGATACATTATTGCAGCAACTGATTATATGACCAAGTGGGTTGAAGCCAAAGCTGTCAAAGTTGCTGATGTGAAATCTACGGCCAAGTTTCTCTATGAAAATATTATTAGAGAGAATGGCCAAGCTAAATCTTCCAATAAGATTCTCTACACAATTATGACAAAGACAGTTGAAGCAAGTCGGTCTGATTGGAAACACAAACTGTATGCAGCATTATGGGCATTCAGAACCGCTTACAAAAATAGTACAAATCAAACACCCTTTCAACTAGTTTATGGTCAAGATGTTGTCACATCGATTGAATTTTTAATCTCGCTTTACGCATAGCGGCAATAGAACGGTTAAATGATGATAAGTCTTTACAACTCCGTCATGAAGCATTGTTCAAATTATGTGAAACACTATTAATCGCAGTTCACACGTTAGCAGCAGAGAAAGTCCGTCGAAAGGCATGGCACGATCGTCGATTGCACAAAAAGGATCTGAAAGCAGGAGATCTTGCACTGATGTACAAAACCAAGCTGATTAAGAAAAAATTGAAGTTTACTGGTGAAGGCCCGTATAAAGTGAAGGAAATCCTGAACTATGGTGTAGTAAATTCTTGAACACTTGGATGGAAAACGTTTTGATACTCCGGTGAATGGCAGTCGATTACGCAAGTTTTGGCAGCCTATTCCGCCAATTCAGCAAGCCTGATCTCAATGATTTTTAATTTTATTTGTCTTTCAATTTTTTGTTTTCAATATTTAATTGTTCAGATTTTTTGTGAAAAAGACAGTTAAAAAAAAAAGACAAAATGAGAAAAGACTGATGAGCAAAAGTCAGAAAAGTCATCAGCATAGCAACAAGGAAGGATGGTATTTTTGATGAAAACTGACTTATAAAATCACTTTTTCGGTCACATGTTGCCTATACAGTTTTAGAAACCTCCGATGAGCCTCTAGATTGTACATCCACTTCGTTGGGCGAAGGTTCTTGTCCAGAAAAATCCATTTTTTGAGCTAACAAAGGATCAGCAATATGCCATTTTGGGAACCTTTGCTGAGCACCTTACTCTCATTATGAATCTTTGCTGACATGCTAAATGGTCTTAAAATGTCAAAATTGGGTTGGCCATAGCATCAGATCTTGAAAAAATACATTTATCACAGTACCTGGGCGAAGGTCCCTACTAGGCGAAGGTTCATCCTTCGCCAACCCTGGAAAATGTTTTCCGGATAGGTTCAGATCCTCATAAACCTTCGTCGAGATTTTTATAGCCTATTTTTAGAGTATTGTGCATGCCTTCAAATTGCCAAACTAGTATTCAGTGTAATGGACCCTCCAAATTCACCTATAAGTTGGCTGAATTCGATTCATTCCTCACTTGTGCTAGCGAAGCTCTTGCCAATTTTTCCAGTGACCAAAGCCTTCCAAACTTTTTGGACTATTTTCTGATATACATTTGTGCGTATTACTTTCCGTTTCTGATCATCATGTCTTCTAGAGATACATCCCAGTCGTCTCGTTATACTATCCATCGTGATGTCCCATCTGCTACGGATATCATGATACTTTCTAGCACAAGCATTGTAACTCAGTCACGATGACTCTTGCGGAGCCTCTGCTTACTGCAATGGGTATTCATGAGAAAGCCTTTTCAGGGAGAATCAATATGGATTTCATCACTCTTGCCTTCAGTACGTGGAAGGAAGAGAAATCCAAGTTTTACATCACCTTCTAGGGAGCCACACACAAGGTCCGCGTGATTGAGGCCGCCCTTGTTGCCATAGGTATAGCATCTGGTACCCAAGCCTCACCAAACCATAAGCAGGCCAAACATGCTAGTAAGTCTTACATAGACCTAACAAATGATTTGCATTGGACCAATGACGACTACCTCCTAGATGCCATCACCGAGCCTGCCATACACGCTACTGCCTAGTTCCTCAATAACTTTCTGATGGTTGGCAACCTTAGGAAAGACCACATCACTTCACAAATCTTACATAGGATAGTTAAGTCCTATGTCAAGATAGCCAAGGTCCCTCTCAAACCGTATAACTGGTTCAAGACTGTGGTGAGCTCAAACGAGCCATTAAGAGCAATACCAAGCAGCAGTTCGTTGCTGGATCCTTGGTATCTCTTCTAGCGGCCTCTCACCTTGAAAACAAAATCCATGGCTTCCACCTGGATTCTGTGCTTTCGATTTATGAAGAAGCATCGGCCGAGTCATCCCACCAGGCCTCCAGTTCACATAGTCGACGTCGTCCACACAGTGAGATCGTCATTCCTGACTCGCCTTCCAAGTCACGACGTCGTACTAGACAAACATCGTCAGCTGCACTTCCACCCCCTGCTACTACTCGCACTGAACTTCCTATTCCCCCTGCCTCTGATGCTTCCCTCACCTCTGCTTCCACTCAAGGACAGTCTGTGACTATTGGGGCTACCGTTCCCATACAGCTGCCCAGGCCGCCTCACCCCCGCACACCGAAGCTGTTTCACCAAATATGCAGTACCTTATGGATATGTTCGATGATTCCGACCCCCTTGGGGCCTCCGAAGTTTTTGAAATGCCCCAGAGCCATGCACCCTTTGAACTCCAATCCCCTGGAACAGGATTCGAACAATTCCATGATACTACTGTTGATGTTGAAGATTCATGCCAGCAACTTCAAGCTGAAGATGCCCCAGCCACACTTCGGGTCAAGCAAGTTGTGAAATCACCAAAGCAGTTCGACGCCACAGTGCCTGAGGGCTAAGACGAAGATCCTGTTGAAGAAGAAGAAGTACCGACACCTATTTCATGCCAACTAAGGACAGTACCATCAGGTCCTTCTACTACTACCACCTCCACGATAGTAGATTCTAGTGATGCTCTTGGTTTGGTCTTGAGCCTTGCGCAACTAATCTAGTCTATGCTAGATAAGAAAAAAGAAATGGAACAGAGAATTTCAGACATGGGATCCAAAAATACTTTTATCAGCCAGAAGATTATTCAGTTGATAGAGAATTGAAGATTGCCAAGCAGCACGAAGAAAAATCCAAAGCTGAAAAGAAGACGGCATAGCAACAGGTTGAGTGCCTCGAAAGATATGTTAGCTCCCTACATAATGCCTTGACAACCGCACAAGATCAGGTGGACAAGGCCGTGTAGAATGCAAAGCAACAAGTGCAGCTGCTACAAGGTCAACTGCAGATGGCCGAGTAGGATCGCACACATCTCCAAGGTGAATTGGATGCGACCACCCTTGAGCGTGATGCGTATCTTCATATGCAAATATCAGATCATGTGGTAACTCCAACGGAAATCGCGTATTTATTCAAAAAAGTGGAAACATACAAAGTGGCCCTTCAAGAATTCCAAGGCCACTTTGACAGGTTCAAAGGAGCAGCTTCAACTAAGTTGGCAAAGGCTAAAACAACTATCAGTGCCTATGAAAAAGCAGTCGCTCAGGTGTTGGAAGCCGGACCACAAATCTCAGTACCAGTCATGCCACAATTCTCCCCTACGTGCCAAGAGGATGCACCAATGGATATAGGACTGAATTCGGGCATGGACCAGGGTGGAGCTCCAGAAGTTGAAAAACAACAGCCAGTACCACAAGCAATGCAAGCGGGTCCATCTTCATCACGGACCACACCGTTATTCAGAAGGCCAATCAGCGTCGGGGACTAGATCCAGAGTTTTCTAGTGCAACATCCGCATGAGTCCTCGCGTGGTGGTTGGGTCCTTAGATTTAAGACCTCGAAAATAGAGGCCGGCAAAGAATTGGACAAAATACCCGCATTGGGAGAGCAGTCGGCTTGGAGAGTTAATATTTTTGAGAAAACTCCGGAATCTATCAGGAGTTTTGTGGCCAGCCCTCGCCAATTGCGGTAGATCCATATTATGTACCAATGTCGTGAAGAAATAAATGGAAGGATTTGGGATTGACTATGGACAAAATTACAATCCATACGTCCAATTGGCCAATCATCCATCAGCCACTCAGTTGGATGATATCAGTGGATTTCCACCGGGCCTTACATGCATACCAATAGGAGTATATCCACTCTCCTGATCCGACAGTGCAACAATTGGCACTATTTGCAAAAGATTTAACTCTGTTGGCATCAGTGGCAACCAGATGGGATGATTGTCTTCCTCCTTTGGCATTCGATCTAAAGAAGCCAATGGCCTCAGAGAATATCAAGGATCAACTGTCGGTTGCTTGACTATATTTCCATGCAGCAATGATGGGAGGCTCCTGGGAATCTCGTTTCACATCATGGACAACTTCCAAGTGGATTGTCGGAGCTCATCATTGTTTTTTGTCGCATAATTTGGATTTTAACACTATCCGACTTGATTTTATGGAGAAGGTGCAGTATCATTTGATAAA
Source organism: Diphasiastrum complanatum (assembly GCA_029204225.1). Lineage (NCBI taxonomy): Eukaryota > Viridiplantae > Streptophyta > Lycopodiopsida > Lycopodiales > Lycopodiaceae > Diphasiastrum > Diphasiastrum complanatum. The sequence goes on from CM055099.1 coordinate 50,743,764, forward strand.
GATTCATCGCGAAGCTAATAAAAGTCTCCAATAACTGTATCTCGCAGGTGTCGTGGGACTGCCACCAATTTTGGTGGGGGATATTGTTGGAGGGTTTGCGGATCCCAAGGCAACCCTTAATAAGTGAGAGGGATTTGGCACCCTACGTGTGTAAGTCCAACCCGATGATCACATAGAGATTTGATTAGTTACAAGTCAATAAAAGAAATTTAGGCCTTTTTGCAGGACTTTTAATGTTGCAGGGCCTACATGTCGAGTTAGTGAATAAAGTTGGGTTTCCCTCCAATTTGGATGGTTCCCACTCTTTTTTAAATTTGAATAATTAGGGAGGCATAAATGGATCAACAGGATTCAGAGGCCAGGGTACTCCTCTCTACTATAAAAAAAAACCCTACACATGTTCATTTTCTCATTTCAATAAAGCAGATTGGTTCTCTTGTTAAATGGATTGATGAATGTCCTTGCTCTCTATCACTTTTCCTCCATCTCTCATGCTTTATCTGTGTTTTGCTAATTGTTGGATCTGATCGTTATTAAAATTGCATCTTATTATACTTTTTATGAGGGAGAAGGGGAGAGAGAGAGAGAGAGAGAGAGAGAGAGAGAGAGAGAGAGAGAGAGAGAGAGAGAGAGAGAGAGAGAGAGAGAGAGAGAGAGAGAGAGAGAGAGAGAGAGAGAGAGTAAGCTATCTTATTGTGGATCTAGTGTTAGTAGATGTAGTGTTAATGTTTAAAATTAATGGATGTTAGAGTTAGATGTGAATCTTCCATTCATGCTTAAATCTGATCTATACTATCGCTCTCATGGGAACAAATCTATGCGTGACAACTAACTTCATCTCTTTGATGCTAGATTGATTAGATCTTGGATTGAGGTTAGGCAAGGAAAGAAACCCACTGCGGAACCTAATGGAGAGAGAAAACCTAGGAGTAGACTACTAGACTAGCCTACGACTAGTTATAGCTGGTAATAGTTGTCAATAATAAAGTACATCGTGAACAGTAACTAAGAAGTGTAACAATAAAGTTTATCATTGATTTCTAACACTCTCCCTCAATGATAAAATTACATTCTTCTATTCCTAGTAGAGTATAAAACTTTTCAAATTTACATCTACCTAATGACTTAGTAGAAATATCTGATATTCAGATTTACAAAAAACAAGATCAATGCATCCATCAAGAATTTTCTCTCAAACAAAATGATAATGTATTTTGATGTGCTTGGTTTGAGCATGTAAAACTGGATTTTTGGCAAGGTGAATGCAGCTTTGATTGTCGAAAGATATAGTAGTCGCATCCACCTCTGGTTGACCTAAATCCACAAGCAATCTTCGTAACCATATCGCTTCTTGTGTACCATTGCTGAGTGCTCGATATTCAGCTTCCGTCGAGGATAAGGCTACGGTAGGTTGCTTTTTGTTGTTCCATGAAATTGCAGCTGTACCATAACTGAATGTATGACCACTGGTAGATCTTCTATCATCAATAATACCTGCCCAATCGACATTTGTATAACCTACCAACATTGGTGGTTCAGGTTGATCATACTTCTAACCAGAATTCAATGCCCCTTGAATGTATCTGAGAATACGTTTAGCGAACTTCCAGTGTGCTTGACTAGAATTTTGCATAAATTGACTAACAACATCAACAACATAAAAAATATCAGGTCGTGTGTGTGTCAAATAAATCAAACTACCCACCAGCTGTCTATACAAATAAGCATCCACTTTCTCAGATTCATCATATGCAGTAAGCTTCATGTTGACATCCATAGGTGTACTCAAAGGCTTACAATCCTGCATATTGAACTTACAAAGCAAATCTCGTGCATATTTGCTTTGTGTAAGAAAAACCACATCTTCATTTTGTCATAATTCAATGCCAAGACAATAGTGCATCAATCTTAGATCGCTCATATCAAAAGCATTGGAAAGATCTGATTTGATTTCATCAATTAAGCTCTCATTACTTCCTGTAATAATCAAATCATCCACGTACAACACAATGAACACTATATTTGAATCTTGTCTTAGAATGTAAAGATTAGGATCAGCATCACTCTTTACCATTCCCCTTCGCTTGAAGTGTTCATCAATGCAAGAGTACCATGCCCATGGTGCTTGCTTCAATCCATAAATAGCTTTGTTGAGCTTACAAACAAGATGCTCTCTCTTGGCTCAAAAAATCCTTGAGGTTGTACTAAGTACACCTCTTCATTCAGCACTCCATTAAGAAAAGCAAATCTAACATCCATTTGCTGGATCTTCCAACTATAGAAAGCAGAAATAGCAATGGTAGAATGTATAGCTACTATCTTAGCTACGAGCGCGAAGGTTTTCTCAAAATCAATACCTTCCTGCTGCTCAAATCCTCTCGCAACCCAACCGTGCTTTGTACTTGTTGAGTTGCTCATCAGCTCCATATTTGATCTTGTATATCCATTTGCAAGTGATAGGCGTCTTACCATCAGGTAGCTCAACCAAGTTCCACGTCCTAATTTTTGATATAGCTTCCATTTTTGTTTCCATAGCTTCACGCCACTCCTCATGCTCCCTTGCTTTATCAAAAGTTTTTAGTTCGTGAGCCTTGAGCACAAAACCAATTAGGGCTAGATTCATCTCTAATCTTGCAGGAGGTTTTCGATTTCTACTTGATCTTCTAAGCTCTCCCTGCTCACTAGATTCGGGAGTATTTTCTTTATTTGCATCATTTGTGACTGATAAGTACCATTTAGGTACTCTCTTGGGGATTTCAGCATCAGGCTTGCCTTTTTTCATTGAATTTCTTTATCAAAATCCATTTCCTTCTTGACCTGTACTTTCGCTCCCTCATCAAAAGGTTCAATGATTACTTCAGATTGTTCACCTCAGCCTATCTCGTCAGATGTAGCATCCCTAGAAATCACAAGCTTCTGTGCATTTGTGCCATACATCTTGTATGCCTTGGCCTTCTCATCATATCCAAGGAAAATATGTTGGATTTATCTCCTCTACTCTCCTAAATCTCATTTTAATTTGCCTTCATTCATGTTGCATTTTTACTCACGTTGTCGAACAGTCTACACATTTACATGTAAAATAAGACAGACGAATAAACGCGACTGTTTGCATAAATACAAATAAATTCTCACAGGCAAAGAAAAGGCGAAAAATGCGACACTATGTTTTTACACGTGTTTTGTGACAGGCGAAAAAGACGACACTGCCTTACAAACTGCCAAAGGTGCCCTAGGAAGCAAAGGCACCCTGTAAATCAGATCCTAAGGCATTTCGTCAGAGTGATGCATTTTTCGCATCTTCACCAACGTTCATTTCAACAAAGGCTGACGTCACTTTCTTTTTCACGCTCATCCCATACAACTATGCTAACGGAATTGACAATGACAACAACCACCCAAGATCTCCTATACACCTTACAGTACCAAGAAATATGTTCACCTTGGCGACAATAGCACACAAGCTATTAAAGGTGAAGGTAATGTAACATTGAGCTTTGCAAATGATCAATCTAAGCTACTTTCTAAAGTTCTGTATGTACGAAATTTGTCTACAAATCTGCCCTCTATAAGCAAAATCACAGATCTAGGACATAGAGTAGAATTTGAATGTGATCAGTGCAAAGTAGTTGATAGGACATAGGCAACATCCTAGCACTCAAAAAGAGGCATGGATACTTGTATAAATTAAGTCATTGCTTTTCTGTCTCTAGTCAGGCGCTCAGTACTTCTATTCATGCAAATAAAAATTTACTTTGGCAATATAGACTTGGTCACTTAAATCACGCTGCTGTACAACAAATGTCTAGACAATCTATTGTTCTTGTTCTCAACTATCATTGTGATAAAGTCGAGTTATCTGTCTATCAAGACTATCTAGTTGGTAAACAGACTAGGAAACCATTTAATCAAGCCATCAGCATATTGCTAGAGGATTGTACATTCAGACATTTGTGGCCCGATGAAAAATCCTTTGCTGAAGGATGCAAAGTATTTTATAACTTTTATTGATGAATTTTCCAAAAGGACTATGGTGTACTTCATAAAGAAGAAATCAGAAGCCTTTAACTACTTCAGAATCTTCAAAGAGCATGCAGAAAAGGAGACTGGATGGACGATCAAGGCTCTAAGGTCAAACAATGGTGGAGAATATATCTCTATCGAGTTTAAGAAGTACTGCCAAAGCCAAGGCATTGAGCAGCAATTCATCACTCCTTATAGTCCTGAGTCTAATGGCTTAGCCGAGAGGACGAACCGTATCCTGGTTGAATCGGCCAAATGTATGCTATCACATGCATCGCTGTCCAAGAGATTCTGGGCTGAAGTTGTCTCCACTGCAGCTTACATCTAGAATAGATGTTTGACCAAGGCCCTCTCATGCAAGACACCCCACGAGGTGTGGAGTGGCTCTAAGTCTTCTTTGAAAAACTTAAGAGTGTTTGGGTACATTGCCTACGCGCAGATCCCAAAAGACACGAGGAAGAAATTGGACTTCCAAGGTCTCAAGACCATCCTAATCGGATATACTTCATCTGATAATACTTATAAGCTATATGATTCTGATACCCAGCAAATCTTGTATAGCTGGGATACAGTCTTTATCGAGGATCAGTTCGTCGACATCAAAGGCAAGGATATTGCTCCAGCAGAACTTTCATCACCTGCCATTGACACGACTATCCAAGCTTCTGGCTCAGGCGTGTCCAGTGTCGACCCACTTTTGATAGTGAATCAGACGAAGATGTTGATGCTACCCAACAACAAGTCCCAAGAGTGGTTCATTAGTCGAATCCTCCCATAAGATCAAGCCAAGTGCGCACACAGCCCACAAGGTATACTCATGAGTCTGTCTGTCTCTTGATACAGAAACCGACGACAGTCAAAGATGCACTCAACCAACCAAACTCTGATCTCTGGAGAGAAGCTATGGACAGAGAGTATTCCTCTCTGATAGAAAACTAGACATGGTCGTTAGTCAAAGCTCCTATTGGCTGCAATATCATTGATTGCAAATGGATCTTTAAGATCAAATACAATGGCAACGGAGCAATTGATCGAAGGAAGGCAAGACTGGTAGCACAAGGATTTACCTAGACCTCGAACACCGACTACAGCGAGACTTTCAGTCCAGTAGTCAAACATTCGTCGATCCGAATGCTCTTGTCTTATGCTGTAGCTGCCGACCACGAAGTGCATCGACTTGATGTACAAACAGCCTATCTGAATGGAGTTATACAAGAAGATA
>CM055099.1:50759008-50813797 GCA_029204225.1 Diphasiastrum complanatum
TCTCTAGATGGTACTTGACCTAGATATTCCCTATATAGGAAAAATAGCTAAAAATGGCTTATATGACCAAAATACATCAAAATGGTCTCATTTTGAAGGGTATGAAGTTTGACACTTCATCATACTGAAAAAATACAGTAAATAAAAACATTGTGGCCTGGTTCACACGTGCAAAACTCCAGAACCAAAACTATTTACAATTTTAGCCAATTTAGGTCTCAAACTAGCTAGGAAATGTTGACAATTTTCACACTCCCTCTTCAACATTGGATGCTAGTTTCAACATAGTCTTTGAGCACATTCCAAGATTAGATCTATGCATTAAATATAGGTCCTTTCCCAATGGTTTGGTGAAGATATCAGCCACACACTCCTTTGAAGAGACATGTTGAAGCTCCACCTCTTTGGCAATGACTTGATCTCTCACAAAATGGTGAGCAATCTCAATGTGCTTGCTCCTTGCATGAAAAACAGGATTGCTTGCCAAGCTTTGGGCTGAAAGGTTATCACAAAGTATGATTGGAGTCTTCTCTGGTTCCAGCAAGTGAAGATCCAATAACATCCTCTTGATCCAAAGAATCTCCTTGGTGCATGTTGTTAATGCCTTGTACTCGGCTTCGGTGGAAGATAGAGAGATAGTTGGTTGCTTCTTTGATAGCCATGAGACCACTCCATCTCCAAGATAGATTGCAAAGGCACTTGTTGACTTCCTATCCATTTGATCACCTGCAAAATCTGAATCTGAAAATCCACAAAGGTTAGGTGTAGTACCTCCATACAAGATGCCAAAATCTCTAGATCCCGAGATGTATCTAAGTACTCTCTTTCCTAGCTTCCAATGAGCCTCACTAGGATCTTGCATAAATTGACTTAGTTTACCAACCACAAAGCTTAGATCAGGTCTTGTGATGGTTAACCATATAAGAGATCCTATTAGCTTTCTATAGAGAGTAATGTCCTTGAAGGATCTTTCATTACTTCTTGTAGTTAGCTTTACATTTGATTCCATAGGAGTAGAAACAACTTTACAATCTTCCATATGAAACCTTTTTAGAATAGAGTTAACATACTTTTCTTGACATATGAATGTAGATTTAGAAGTTCTAATAATCTCTATTCCTAAGATATAATGAAGTTTACCAAGATCTTGAATTTCAAACTCTCTTTTGAGTGCCATCTTGATTTCATCTATATCTAGATTGTTACCACCACTTAAGATAATGTCATCAACATAGATCAAAAGTAAAGTGATATCATTTTCATTCAATCTAAAGTAGAGAGAATGATCATACTCACTCATAACAAAGTTTTGAGAAAGTAAGAAGGAATTGAGCTTAGCATACCAACTCCTTGGTGCTTGCTTTAGCCCATACAAACTCTTTTGGAGATAGCACACATGATTAGGCTCATCATGTGAAACATAGCCCTCGGGTTGCTCCATGTAAATATCTTCTTCAAGATCACCATTCAAGAAGGCATTAGTAACATCCATTTGCCACATATCCCAATCATAAAGAGTTGCAAGAGAGATTAGGATTCGAATAGTTACCATCTTTGCCACGGGTGCAAAGGTCTCATCATAGTCAATACCATATTCTTGAGCATACCCCTTTGCCACCAACCTTGCCTTGTACTTGTTGATTGATCCATCTTGATTTGTCTTGATCTTGAAGATCCACTTACAACCAATTGCCTTCTTGTCCTTTGGAAGCTTTACCAACCTCCATGTGTTGCTTTTGATGAGTGCTTGATGCTCATGATCCATGGCTTGGATCCATTCCTTCTTTTGAATTGCTTCACCTACACAAGTTGGTTCATCAAAAGAGGTAAGAAAAGCAAAGTTAGAGTTGTCCACCACTTGCTTTCCTTTTTCATCATAGGTTAGCCTTGATGGCTTAGCCCTTTGCCTTTGAGTCTTCCTTGAAGTTTGCTTTGGAGTGGCATCTCCATCTTCATCCAAGACATCTTGCACATCATGATGATTAGTAGGCACATCAACATCAACATCAACAACATTGGAAACATTCTCTTCATGAAAGATGACATCCCTACTTATGACAACTTTCTTTGTAGAAGGAATGTACACTTTGTAAGCCTTGCTTACTTCACTATAGCCAACAAACACACCCTTCTTTGATGAAGGATCTTCTTTAGTTCTATCATCAAGTGTGATATTGACTAAACATGTACATCCAAAGATCCTACAATGCTTGACACTCGGCCTTCTACCATAAAGAACCTCATGAGGAGTTTTACCATCCAAGGAAGCACTTGTCCATCTATTACATAGATAGTTAGCACATGCTAAAGCTTCCCCCCAAAAAGACTTAGCAAGATTAGCATGTAGTCTCATTGCCTTGGCACATTCACAAAGGGTTCTATTCTTCCTCTCGGCCACTCCATTCTGTTGTGGAGTCCTAGGACTAGACATCTCCCTCTTAATCCCATGTGCTATACAAAAGTCTTTGAACCTATTTGAGGTGTATTCCCCTCCATTATCAGATCTTAAGCATTTGATCTTTGTATTGAATTGGTTTTCCATTTCATTCTTGAACTTGACAAATGCAGCAAACACTTCATCCTTACTTTTAAGAAGATAGATCCAAGTATACCTACTAAAGTCATCGATGAAAGTTGCATACATCTTTGCCCCACCATTGCTAGTTGTACTAGAAGAATGAATATCAGAATGCACAAGTTGAAAAGCTTCTTTAGATCTAGAAGTAGATCTAGAATAAGCAAGTCTATGAGATTTGGACAAGGCACAATGTTCACAAACACTATTGTTTGCAACAAGACTTTTAGGGAGACCAAGAACAAGCTCTTTCTTTGCCATTACCTCCAAAGATTTGAAGTTGGGATGGCCCAACCTCTTGTGCCAAACTTCTTGGTTTGTCAATTGCTCCCTAGCCATACATCCTTCATGATTAGAGATCACACATGCATCAAGCTTGAAAAGTTTACCATGCCTCCTACCTTGAGCAATCAAGGATCCACATTTACTTATCAAACATGCATCTCCAATGAACTCCACATCAAGTCCTTTGTCAATCATTTGACTTACACTAAGCAAATTCTTAGTGATTGAAGGAATGTACAAAACATTTTCAAGATTTGCTTTCCTATTTGTTGAAAGGGAAATAGGAATAGTGCCTATGCCTTTGATGTCACATTGACCATCATTTGCAGTGTAGATGATGTTACCTTCTCCCTCATAAGACAATAAGGATGTAAAGTATTCCTTATGTCTTGTCATGTGAGATGAGGCTCCACTATCAATCCACCAAGGATCATTATCATCTATGTTGGCTAACAAACTTGAAGTCATAACAAGTGATTCACATGACCTTTTATCCCACAATAAAAGCACTTGAACTTTGACTTATTGTTCTTAGTAGAAGAGGAAGAGGAAGAGTGATCATCATGATCAAAGTTACCACCTTTGGACCATTTCCCTTTGCCTTTACCTTTGCCCTTGAATTTGCCTTTTGTGAAGAAAGCCTCTTCACCTCCACCTTGCAAGGATGCACCATCAAGCTTTGATTGCAACCTATGTTCTTCAGCCAATAAGATTTCTTGCAAGTCAACCACACTTGGCAAGACTCTTTGAATGGCAAAACTTTGCACAAGGTTAGCATGTTCATTTAGCAAACCATTCAACATAACTTGGACTATTTCACCATCTTTTATGTTCTCATCAATGCATGCTAAATCATCACTTAGGGACTTAACTCTCAAGATAAATGCATGAGCACTTTCACCCTCTCTTTGCCTACTAGAAAATATTTGTCTCCTTAGGGTCAATACCCTAGATGTGGACTTTGATTCAAAGAGCTTCTTTAAGGCATTCCATGCCTCACTTGCACTTTGACACTTTCCAACTTCCTTGAGAAGTTCATTTGTAACATTCATTTTAATGATATGAAGAGCCCTTTTGGCCTTCTTATCAAACCTTTGTTGCTCTTGAAGTGTGAGAGGTCTCTCTTCAATTTCTGCAACTATGTCCATGAGTTCATTCAACTCAAGTAAGGACTCCATCCTCACTTTCCAAGTAGAGTAGTTTGATGAACTCAACCTTTCACTAGACTCTAGCATGATCCCACCATTGGAAGCCATGATTCTAATGTTTCTTCAACTTTTAGGTTCTGTCCTAAAGCACTTAGCACTCACTTTTCTCTCAACAAATGATAGATAAAGAGATCTATGAAGATTTAGGACCCTAAAACACTTCTATCTTGAACCTAGATGGTTTCCAAGCATAGAAAGGAAGATTGAAACACATGCAACACTTTGCACACACTAAGAATGGATTACAAAATCAAACCAACCTGAACACACTCTTGCTTAAGCTCTCAAACTTTCCAGCAAGTGACCAAATCAAGTTATGGTGTGAAGAGTTACTTGCATTCTTAGAAAATACCCAAAACTAGGATGCCAAGATTACCTAGTAATGAACAAACTTGATCAACATATGATCAACACACTAAGATATTGATTCAACCTGTAAAACCACATGTAAACCACACTTCTAAAAGTTTATAAACTCCAGCAAGTGATAAATACAAGATTTAGAGGTGAATGAATGAGCACACTTAGTGAATCACAAGACTAGCTTCACTATCTTGTCAAATCTTGGTGTTTAGATGTAGATCTAAGATCACTTCACATGAGAATGTTCCTCAACTTGTTAAGAACCTGAAAACACACTTGCATAATGGTTAACACCTTCCAGCAAATGCTCCAATCAAATTACATAAGGAGAGTTACTTACATGCTCAACAAAGTACATCAAAATTTATGCCAAAATTGATGACAATCTTTACAATATGCTCTTCACAATGGAGCTTACAATATGTTCACCCAAAAAAGGGGATCTTTCATCCAAATGGGAGCTTTGCTCAGCCTTTAGGAGAATTACAACTCACTCAAAAGAGCATTTGTCATCCACTTAAGGAGAAGTTTCATCCACTTAAGGAGAGTGTTCATCCAAGAATGGAGATTGTCAACAATAGGATTGAAAAGAACATTGTTAGTATTGAATATGCACAAGCCTCACAATCACAAATGATTAGGTGTTATGATCTGATCCAAAATAGTTTCTTTTCAGCCTCTGATCTTCAATAGACCTGAAATATGCTTTTGATCCACAAGTTCAACTCACAAAACAAAGGTTAGTAAGATTTGATCAACAAAGCAATGCAAAATCATGCTAGAACTTGATCAAACATCCAAATATCACCAAAAATGGAATACTTACTGTAAATAGAAGCCAACCAGCTCTGATACCATGTGAAAAATACAGATCCTAAGTGGATCTAAACTCCAAGATCATTGGCTTGAATGCTTGCACTCCAAACTACATAAGCTAGGAATTGGCAACACATTCTATGCTACCTAGAATGCAAAGAACTTGATCAAAAAGCATTTATCACAAATGGAAACTTCCATAAACATCAAGTGCGGCCCAAAATAGCATTATACAGTCCATAATACATCAGCCTATCACTTTTGGAAAGCACCTAAGATCATACACAATAGCTTGAAGACAATACACACAACAATGCTCTCAATGGAGGAAGAAACAATGACAATGATCTATTGATCTCAATGAAGCATACAAAAGGTTTCTCCAACCTGTTCTCCATGACTTCCCTACTATTTATGGATGAGGAAGATGACTCTCTCTCCTCTCTCTAGAAGGTACTTGACCCTAGATATTCCCTATATAGGAAAAATAGCTAAAAATGGCTTATATGACCAAAATACATCAAAATGGTCTCATTTTGAAGGGTATGAAGTTTGACACTTCATCATACTGAAAAAATACAGTAAATAAAAACATTGTGGCCTGGTTCACACGTGCAAAACTCCAGAACCAAAACTATGTACAATTTTAGCCAATTTAGGTCTCAAACTAGCTAGGAAATGTTGACAATTTTCACACATATTTCATATTTATCATCAACAAAAGACTCGTAAGTACTCTATGTTTATTGCCATTTCAAAATAGTACAAAATTATGGAAAATGATACAATTGCACATTCACTAATAAAGACTGGAGCTGATAACGTGCTGCAAAGATCTACCTACAACAATCACCATTGTGGAAGAACAATAGCTTCAAATAAAGTTTAGTAAAAATCTGTGTATGGACTCTTTCATTCAATAAATGAAAGCCCAAGTTCGCATCAGTACATGTATTTCGTGCTCCCAAATTCATAAAATGGAGCAACATTTGATATACCAATGTATATTTCTCTATAAATTCTATACATGTGCAATCTATATCTGTTCTATGCTATCTATATTTTTCTAATCTTTATTTAATATGATAACATCATCCTTAGCACCATCATCAACAATGGGAGGCTGAAGCCTTGCCCTCGCCAGTATGTTTAGGATAATTTCTTGTCTAAATTTGTACACCTGGCTTGATGTGTATACAAGAAGTGTAAACTGCAAGATTGAGCATTCATGTATTAGTAACGGCTAAATAAAATCAACAGAATAGAAAAACTAATCACGATTCCAAAACCAAGAATAAATTACCTTTGAAATATCAACATCCTCCTGAAGGTTGGACCACTCAAAAAATAACTTTGCATTATATTAAGTATACCACACACACAACTGAATGAATCATTTTTTTGGGGTAACTACAAAAAAAATTCAGCACATAAGATATCAATTAAGGAACAGAATGAATTAGAATGAAACAAATACATTAGAATACTGATTTCAAAATCATGTTAAGAAAGACAAAATTTACCTCTAATAAACTGACGATTTGTCAATCAATTGACTGAGGAACATTTGTTGAAATATATTTACTTAAATATGGCAAGTACATATCTAAATCCTTAAGTGTATTGCTAGCCGAGTTCATCTTGACACAAAATACTTTAACAGTATTATCTATAGATCTCTTAATAGAGACTAGGTTTAAACTCTAGTGCTCACTGCAAAATAAGATAGAGAGTCCATTACCTGCAATTCTAAAAACTATTTCCATAGCAAGAAGCATTTAACATATCTTGCTTGGTATGATATGTTAAAGCACGGGCAGGTATTTTGTTGTTGGTGTGAATCCACTGGTCAGACACTGTGACAAATTGTCATTATTCTCCTTGAAGGCCTGAAGCAAAAAGTTACTGATTGGATGAATCTCTTGCAATGTCATATTGCAAGTGTGCAATCCCAGACTCTATCACAGGATCACTATTAGAAGCCTGTCTATTTTTGAGATCCAAACAATCAATAACTCTATGGTTTATACTGAAGTCAAGTTCCTCTAATCTAAAACAAAATAAAACTCCAGTTCTATCTACAACATTGGCTATGTCACTCTCAAATTTAAGATAATCATTCTGTGAAGTTTTTAGCACATGTGAACTTCACCACACACCCTACAAGATCTTACTGAGGTGTTGTGATTGCACAAGATTGATCAAAGAACAGTATACTTGAAAAATCTAAGGCAAGAGCACAATGGCATACATCTGATGAAAAAATCTAACTCTTCACTATGAGAAATGAATGTCTAAAAAAATTCTAAGTGTTCAGTATGGGAAGAAAAGGCTGCTCTCGAGTAGAGAGAGAAAATCATACATAGAAAACTCGAGTAGAGAGAGAATGAGTCCAAAACACCAAAATCTCAATATTCACAATATGGCAAAACATGCCCAGCTTTCCCTACATGAGAGAGACTCGAATTCCTATAGTGGAGTTGCATGGAAAGTCCACTTAACTGAACTAATTCACCTATCAGAGATCCACATGTGTAACTGCATGCATGTACTGCATGTCAACTCATAAAATTGCCTAGACATGTGTAGATCACAGAAACTACTTTGCATGTTGCATGCACTGATTGCATGTGGCTTGCATGCATACAATAAGACTTTGCATGCTATCAAAACATCTGCATGTCATTACAATTGAACCTATCTAACTCAAATCCGAGCTACACTAGAAGGATATGTGCTCAATTCACACTCCTTATATGTACAACATAAAATCTAGTGGAAATTATCATGGACATGACCCCAAACTCGAGATAGGAAGATAATATTTTAATAATCTTCACACTCCTCCTTAAAATTTATGTTCCTATCAACATAGATTTCGGCCAAGGTTTGACCTCATCTTCATAAAGACATTCTTGAGTAGAGGCTTGGTGAGAAGATCTGCAACACAATCTGAAGATGAAACATGCTCCAATGAGATCTCTCCTCCAATGACTTTTTCTCTTACAAAATGATGAGCCACTTCAATGTGCTTGCTCCTTGCATGAAAGACTGGATTATTTGCAAGAGCCTGAGCAGAAATGTTATCATTCTTGATAATTGGTAAATCTTCATCTGCATAACACTTAAGCTCCAAAAGTAGCCTTTTGATCCATAAAACCTCCTTTGTTGTGGTTGTAAGAGATTTGTATTTAGCTTTACAAGATGATAAGGAAATAGTTGCCTGCTTCTTTGACAACCAAGAAACCAAATTTTCTCCAAGAAATATAGTGTAAGCACTTGTGGATTTCCTATCCAACCTATCTCCTGCAAAATCTGAATCTGAAAAAGCAATAAAAGTCAGATCTTCTCCTTCATATAGTCCATAATCCAAGGTAGAAGATATATACCTCAAGACTCTTTTAGCCAACTTCCAATGATATAACTTTGGATCCTGCATGTGTTGACTCAGCTTATGAACACAAAAGCTTAGATCAGGCCTAGTCACTGTTAACCAAATAAGTGAGCCAATAAGACTCCTATAAAGAGTGACGTCCTCAAAGGATTTTTCATCATCTTTACAGTGTGCTCCATAGGTGTATCTATGCCTTTATAGTTCTCCATATGAAATTTCCTGGGCATAGAAAGTGCATATGTACGTTGGCTCATAAATGCATGACCTTTCCAAAAATCTATTTCAAGGCCTAGAATATAGTGAAGAACTCCTAAGTCCTGCATTTTAAACTCAATACCAAGTGCATGCTTAGTTTCTTCAACTAACTTCTCACTATTTCCACAAAGAATGATATCATCTACATAGATGAGAAGAATAATTAAAAAGTTATCTACAAACTTATAATACAGAGAAGGGTCATATTCACTTAGACAAAATCCAAGTGATATGAGATAAGAATTGAGCCTTGCATACCAAGACATTGGTGCCTATTTCAGTCCATACAGACTTTTGAACAAAAGACAAACTTTTGATTCATCACCTTCCTTCACAAAACCTGGAGGTTGCTCCATATAAATCTCCTCTGGCAAGGTAACCATTGAGAAATGCATTAGAAACATCAAACTGGAACATACTCCATTTGTGAAAACATGCAGGAGAGATGAGTATTTGAATTGTTACCATCTTTGCAACTGGTGCAAAGGTATCTTCATAATCAAGGCCTTTAATCTGAGAGTAGCCTTTAGCACAAAGTCTTGCTTTATACTTATTGATAGATCCATCATGATTATACTTGATTCTGAATACCCACTTACATCCGATCACATGCATGTTGTTTGGTGGCTCCACAAGCTCCCATGTGTTGTTTGACATCAAAGCTTCAATTTCTTGGGTCATTGCTTCAACCCACTTCTTGGATTGAAAAGCTTCTTGGACATCCTTAGTTTCTTCATCTGATATAAAAAGTGCATGATAGGAAGTTTCACCTTCCACTTGCCTTCCTTCTTCATCATATGTGAGCTTCCTTGGCTCATATCTTGCTCGTGTAGATCTTCTTGGTGTGATAGCTTGAATCTGCTCCTCCTCAAGCCTCAGCTTCACCTCTTCTTGAACAACATCAAGGTTGATGATTGATCTTGCATGAGTCTCTTTGATCTGAATATCATCCAAGTTAAATTTCTGATCTTCATGGAAGACCACATCTCTACTAACAATATTTTTGTCAATAGAGGGCAAATAAATCTTGTATGTTTTTTTAGTAGATGCATAACCTACAAAAATTCCTTTCACTGCACTAGGATCTTCCTTCTTCCTAGTTTCTATAGGTACATGCACAAAGCATACAGAACCAAAAATCCTAAGATGATCCACCTTAGGCTTTTTCTTATACGACATCTCAAATGGTGTCTTTCCTCCTATTGCAAGATTTCGAAGCCTATTACAAAGATAGTTTGCACATGCAACTGCCTCTCCCCGAAATTCTTTAGGTAGAGAAGCTTCCAGCCTAATGGCTTTTGCACATTCACACAAAGTTCTATTTTTTCTCTCAGCAATTCCATTTTGCTGAGGAGTATATGAACAAGAAAACTCTCTTTGAATACCCTCTCTCTCACAAAAGTCTTTAAGCTTATTGGAAGTGTATTCCCCTCCACTATCACTTCTTAAAGCTTTTATCTTGAAAGGAAACTGCTTCTCTACATAAGCTTTAAAAGTAAGAAAAACATCATAAACCATGGCTTTTGAAGACAACATATAGATCCAAGAATTTCTTTATAATCATCTACAAAAGAGACAAAGCAGTTGGCTCTTCCTTTGCTCTTAGTTGATGAGAAATGAACATCTGAGTGTACAAGTTCAAATGGTTGCTTTGTCTTGATACTTGATCTAGGAAAAGGCCTTCTGTGTGACTTTGCCAGCAACAAGCTTCACAAGGTAGAATCTCCTTTGACAGTGTCTTTGGTAGACCAAGAACTTTTCCTTCTTTGACCATAGATTGCATGGCTTTGAAATTGGGATGACCCAATCTCTTATGCCACAGATCCTCTTGTAGAACCTTGGTCTCATAAGCAATATCTGAAATGTTAGCACTCTCCCTAGAATCTAGTTTGTACAACTTACCAATTCTAGATCCTCTAGCAATAACTTCATTTTCTCTTGAGATTATACAATTGTCAACTTGAAACTTGACATCCAATCCACTATCAAACAACTGTCCTACAGTAATGAGATTCCTAGTCAATCTAGGTACATATAGTACATCATGTAAGCAAAAAGATTTTGATGATGATGCATGTAATGGAATACTACCTATTCCTTCAATTCTACACTCTACATCATTAGCAGTATAGATTGACCCTTTTGCACCTAAATATGGCATGAGATTAGTGAAAGAGTTCCTAGAATTAGACATGTGGAAACTAGCCCCACTATCTATCCACCAGACTTCTTCATTCTTAAAAGGGAAAGATGAAAAAGTAGACATCATTAATGAATCCTCTCTTTCACTCTCTACACCCTCACACTCATCCTCATTAGTAAGGTTAGCTTGCTTAGATTGGTTCTTCTTCTTGAAACAATTTGATGCATAATATCCTTTCTTTCCACAGAAAAAACACTTGATCTTTGACAACTTTTTCTTGCCATTGGATGTTGCACCTTGTGAGGACTGATTCTCACCACCTTCTTTGGCTTTGTCCTTCTTGAAGTGTTGTTGTCCTTTGCCCTTGCCTCTTGACTTGTCTCTGATGAAGAGTGCTTTGTCATCTCCACCATATTTCAATGAAAGTCTGTTGATCCTCAGCATCTTGTTCTCTTGCCTGCTTTCTTCAGCAATGAGAAAACCTTGCAGTGTCTCCAAGGATGGAAGATCCTCTCTGATAGCATAAGTCTACACAATATTGTCATACTCATCTCTAAGTCCAATCGCAAGCACCCTGAACTATAGTCTTATCTAAATTTTTTTGAATGTCCACCATCAAAGACTCTATTATTTTACACTTTACATTTGATCATGATACGCTCAGTGGATTTGCCTGTGAATAGTGAGCCCAATGACATTCCTAGTGAAGCATTGTCCTTAATATTCCGAGCTACTAATGCAAATCTGCAAAAAAAATAGATAGTTAGCTAAATATCACCATAGCTGAAATTAAATTCAAATGTCATTGATCAACTTACAAAAATCAAAATATGCTTACTTGAATGCATGAATCCTTCTATTTTGATAATCTCCTTTTGAAAGCATTTGAATATCCTTGTAACTTTGTTGCTTTCGCTTCTTACTGCTAGCCTTCTTCTTAGCCAATTCCACATCCATCAATAATTGTAAGTTTTCAATTCGAATAGATTGTAAGATTGATTGCATTTGCTCTAGTTCTAATTTGATATTGATTGTTATCTTCTGTAATGATTCATTATTTTTTTTAAGTTGTTCATTTTCCTCTAACGTCTTTTGGAGAAGACAATCTCTATTCTGATAATAAAGGATATCCGTACTAACTCACCTTCTAAAAAGTGAATTTTATTCATATAAAGTTGTTTTCCATGGTTTTGCAGGTGCCCATATTTTCATTCTCATGGAAGGAATGCATATGCATACATTTTGCTATTTTTCCTGATTCGAATTTGGGGATGGCGGTCATATTCTAGATCTAGTGAAAAGATTGCCCTCTTCATAAGCAATGGAGAGAATATTTTGAATTTAGTCAAGTTAAACTGTGAACAATTTACAGTTCTTAACTGTGACTATAGACACTGTGGTTAGATCATTGGGAGTTGGGGAGGCCTCAGGAGTGGTGGGGGCAAGCAAATAAGCAATATTGTTTTTTTTTTTTTAATTTTTTAATTTTGATATTTTTCTATATCCTACATGGCATTCCTTAAAGGGTGTTTTTGATATTGAGAACTCCTCTAATGTCTCCTTGGGAGGTTCAAAGTACTACATCACTTTTATTGATGACTTCAACAAGTTTGCAGTCGTGTACTTTATCCACAACAAGTTAGAGGCCCTGGACAATATCACAGAGTTCGTGAATTGGGCTGAGAAATGGACTGACAAGAAGGTGAAACAGCTAAGAACGGACAGAGGAGGAGAATATGTCTCCAAACATTTTGCAGAGTTTTGTACCAGCAAAGGCATACTTCACTTAAAGACTGCAGCCTACACACCACAACACAATGGTGTGGTAGAAAGGAGAAATCGGACTCTCATGGAAGCTGCGAGATCCACGATGGCCTATTCAAGAACATCAAAATTTTCGTGGGCTGAAGCAATAGCTACAGCCAATTACTTGCAAAACAGGACAGGAAGATCCAGTGTTGCCCACACAACGCCACACAAAGTATGGTGGGGCAACAAACCCAGCCTGGCTCATGGGCGCATTTTTGGATGCGTCGCATATGCCCACATTCCAGATTAAAAAAGAAAGAAGCTAGATGAGAAGTGGAGCAGGGATTCTCTGTAGGATATGATGTTCATTCATCATACTACATGATCTACATGCTTGCTGACAACAGATAGATCAAGACTATCATAGACATCGGATTTGATGAGTCAAAGACAATGGCTGACAGAGTTCTAGTCGGCTACAAAATCTTGACCAGAGGCTACTATGACATGCCAACATCAACAGAGGGAGCAAACCCTGAGCATCTGAAGCAAGATGTTCAAATTCTAGATGAATAGAGTGACTGTTCAGACGATGAGTAGCAAGACATGCAACTTGCACCCAAGACACTTGCTACTCACTACAGTCCAGTAGTCAACAAAGGCAAGAAACTTGAAAAAGACAAGGCTATCAATCTGACTGTAGACTCTCCAAGAAGATCCATGCGAGAAAGAAGAACACCAGTCAGATTTGTCCCTGACAGCTCATCTTCTATATCAGAAGAATTATGTGGATTTGACGGAGAATCTCAAACATATGAGAAAGTTATCAGCCGTCCAGATAATGACAAGTGGATTAAAGCAATGGAAGACAAAATAAATTCCATGGAGCAAAACAATGTCTGAAATTTGGAGCCATTACCAATAGACAGGAAAATTGTAAAATGCAAGTGGGTCTATAAATACAAGTATGGACCTAATGGCAACGTATCAAAGTACAAGGCCAGATTGGTAGCAAAGGGTTTCTCTCAAAAGTATGGTCTTGACTATATTGAAACCTTTTCTCCAGTCATAAATCGTTCGTCCTTACGCCTACTATTTGCATATGCAGCAGCATACAGTCTCAAGATCCACATAGTGGATGAAAAGACCGCCTTATAACATGACGAGTTGAATGAAGAGGTCTACATGGACCAACCACTGGGATTCATCTACTCATGCTTTGCCAATTATGCCTACTGAATGCAAAGAAACATATCTGGACTGAAGCAGTCTTTTAGGCAGTGGTATAAGAAGAGGATCACACCCTCAGATCCTTAGGATCTCAACCATTGATGGTCGACTACAATGTCTATACAAAGGTCACAGATGGAGAAATCATAATCATTTCTATCTACGTTGATGACACTTTGATTCTGTCTAGAAGGGACCACCTGATTGCTCAGATGAAGCATGATATTTCACAACATTTTGAAATATCAGGCCTAGGGGAAGATGCTACCTAGGATTGGAGATTGACAGAGATCTTGTCGAAGGGAAGTTGTATCTTCACCAGTCAAGATACATCCAGAAAGTCATTGACAATTTTCAAATGACAGCAAACTACAAGGAAGCTAATTCCCCCATGGTAGCTAGAACAGTTCTGACGAAACAGGACTGTCCGCATAATGCACAAGAGCATGAAGCCATGTAGAACGTGCCCTATAGGAGGCTGATCGGATCACTCATGTACTTGGCAGATAATACACATCCTGACATTGTCTACGAAGTTTTCAAGATGAGCCAATTCAACATTAATCCAGGCCCTATGCATTGGAAGCTCTCCAAAAGAATTCTACAATACCTTCAATAGACAAAGGATTATGGGTTGTGTTTCTCTCAGCATGAAGAATTCCAGATCAAATTCTACAGCGATGCAAACTGGGCATCCCTAAAAGATAACTACAAGAAGGTCTCAAGAGAATGCACAATAGCAGCTGGTGCAGCTGTGATATGGATCAGCAGGAAGCAGACTCTAACTGCACAACCATCCTACGAGGCAGAGTATGTTGTAGTGGCCAAGATGGCGAACGAGCTTACATGGCTCACACAATTTGTTGACGGACTAGGAGAGAACTCCAATGAGCCGCTGCTACTATTCATGAATAACACATCCACCATTCATCTGACGAAGGATCCAGTGTTTCATTCCAGGTTGAAACATATTGCTATCAGATATCACCTAGTAAGAGATCTAGTTGAGAAAGATAGGCTGAAGACCGAGTTTGTTCCAATGAAGTAGATGGTGGCTGATATCTTCACAAAGCCTCTTGACAAGGCAAATTTTGAAAAGCAGTGTGCAAGCCTGGGAATCAGAAAAATACTAGCTTTGAGAGGGAGCTGTAGAAACTAAGAGTTTCCATTGTTCAAAGCTTTAGCATTTTTTTTTTCTTGACTATTGCATTTTGAACTATGTTTCACACAGTCTGCATTTTTGAACTGTTTCATCGCACAGTTTGCAATTTTTGGTCATAAAAAAAATGCATCACTAAGTCAAAAACACTTAGAAAATGATTCTGACAAACTTTCCCGACATTGTCGCATTATTCGCATTTCGAGAAAAAGCAACACTGTCCTTCAAATGTCTTAAAAGTATTTTCTGGCCCACTATCAGAATTTTCACTTTTTGCCTTTTAGGAAGATGCGACACTGTCCTTGAAAAAGCGACATTGCCCTTAAAATTGCAAAGGTGTCTCTATCTTAAAGGCAAAGGTCTGCAACATGAAGCAACAGGCAGAGAGCGGCTGATGCACGGAGGACAGCGACAAAATCCAAAATCAGTTTTTGATTAAGTTTACTACATTTCTTTTGATTAGAGCTTTAACTTAATTAGTTCTCTGGATTGATCACATAAAAGGATCAAAGATATGATAGATCACATATACAAATACAGACTGATACAATCACAGATACAGACACAGGCAGAACTGTAAGAGCCTGATATAGCTCGATAGTAAGCTTTACAGATTAGCAGTAGCTAGTGACATTAGTTGCGAGAGTGAACACCTCTCTTGCGCCAATGTGCTGATCTGAGAAACAGACAACGCTTGAGAAAATTCAATTCTGACGATAGAAGCAAATTTCGCAATACTCTGTTTTGTAATGTGTATGATATATAATGTTTGAATGCATGCTAGCAGTAGATGTATTTCTGCTGTTGCTTTACTCAACATTATCTGCTGTTTTATAAGTTTAATTTTTATAACAGATCATCGGAGATGATCTGGGGCTTGGCAGCACATTGAGTAACACAAGTCTCTATGGTCCCTAGTCGTACTATCAAATTCAATTATGCATGTACTGCTTACATACTTTGGAATCTACCTTCAATCAACTTTCTTGCTCCCATACCAGTTGAACTTTGGATTATACTTTCACATCTTACTAAAAAAGAGGTGCATACTTGTAAACTTGCTAGCTTAAACAAAAGTTCTACCCTTGAAACACCCATTGCCTTTGACAATATTATACGCATGAATAAATTTGAGCCTTTTTGATGTCCTTCTAAGCAGACCTAAGCTCAAGTGTGAGAAATTGCCAAAAATTGGCAAATCTAGCTTGATAAAAACCATGTAAAAAGTGGGTCAAGTCTATTTGGTAGTGATTCCTGCTTTGAAGGACCTAAATCCAAGATTTATGGTGAAATTGAGTAACTAGCCACCTACTTGGCAAGACTCTAGGAATGAGGCTAGAAGAAAATTTAGGGCAAGAATGCTCAATCACCTTCCTTATTACATGCTAGAAATTCACCTAACTCATGAAGAGAAGAGGCTTTTCTATGTAGTGAATCCTCCATAGTGAACACTTAGATTATTTTTGAGAGCTCATTGGCAAAACTCAAGTTCTACACTATGTACTTGATTGTTTTTTGGATCTAAGCAGTATCAAAATGATTTTCACTTCATTCTCAGTCTACAGGTTGTACTAAGTACTATTTCACACATTTGTGGGTTGTACTTTGCTTTGATTATTGATTATAGATTGCTCTTTATTGATACATGCTAAACTATTAATCTAGATCTCAAATTCTTGTGTCTGGTTTGTATTTGTTTTATGATCAATCAATCAATCACTCTTGTAAGACATTAATGCACTCATTTAAGGTCCAAAGTACTGTACTTTGACATGGTATCAGAGCGAGGTACAAGTTTCAATCATTAATCTTGTGTACAATCCCAAATTAGCAAGTTTTTTAAATCTAAAAAGCTAGTATTGGAGGGCCAAGTTGAAATCAGATGTTTGGATGGAAATTCATGGATCGAAAGTGATCAGGGGCTGATTCCGTACTACCCACATGTGTGGACAGGCCTGCACCCAAAGATAATTTTCATTTTTGCTTAGATCCATAAAAATTCATTGTTATAGATCTTGATGAGTTTTTTCATGCTAGATCTAGGAGAAAGCATCAACGTTTGCATGTCATTGATTGGATTTGACTTTGTGTCATTAAATATATTTGATTGAGGTTGGGTTCAAGCCCTTTAAATGTGTTTTACAGGTCTTGAGAAACCATCAAAAAGAAGAGCAATGTTTTAGCCATTTTTTGTCCAAAAAAAGTCAAAATTGACTTGATTTGATAGTTGATTGATATAATCTCATCTCATCTACATTTCATTCTTGTGAGGGAGTGTTAAAACCATGGCTAGAAGTCCATTGAGAGGGCTAGAAGTTAGATTTGAGACAATCAAGTAGAGAGAGACCTTTGTGAGTTTCTAGGTTCAAATCAAACCCAATTTTCTTGAGCATTGCCATTGTAGAATTCTTCCTAAGTGTTTTTATCTAATCAAGATCAAGGGGATCTTTCCACTTGTGTCTTTGTGAACATCAAGTGAGGAAAATATTGGAAAAAAATTTAGGGAGAGCCAAACAGTACAATCTAGTACAAGTCATTAGAAAGATGGGAACCATTGGTGGATTCCTTCTTGGATCTAGTGAGAGGTTAAATTCTACAAACTACTCAATTTGGAAAGTGAGAATGGAGTCACTCTTAGTGCTCCAAGATCTCTTTGATATTGTGCTAGATGAAGAGGATGAGCCTCTTGGAGGACAAGAGTTGGTTAGATACAAGAAGAAGGCAAGACTAGCACTTCATTGCATCAAAATGAATGCCAATGATGACCTCTTGAAGAAACCACATCTTACAAAGCATGAGAAGAAGTGATGAAAGTGCACAAGGGTATGTGCTTAGGATCAAGTCTCTCAACAAAGAGTTGGCTTCTATAGGAGGAAAGTTTCTTGATAATGAACTTGTACAAGTGATCCTCAATGGCTTAAGAGATGACTTCTCTAATTTGGTTCAAAGTTTTGCCATCCAAGACACTTTGCCATTAATTGATAAGCTCCATGGTGTGCTAGTGGCTGAAAAGTGCATGATGCTCCATGCAAAAACAAGGATGGGTTCCTTATCATTGCAAAATGGAGGTGAGAAAGTGAATTTCTCATTAAAGGGCAGCAAGAAGACCAAGGGATCCAAGAAGGATCAAGCAAAGGAGGCCAAGGAGGAGGATCAAGCATCAAGTTCAAAGGCAAATTACAAGCCAAAGCAAAAATGCTTTTTTTTGTGGAAAGAAGGGGCATTTTGCATCCGAATGCTACAAAGGAAAAGAGCACAAGACGAGAAGAACAAACAAGGAAATATTGCACATGAAGAAGAGGAGGATGAAGGAGATCTATTCTTTATGGCATCTACATCCTCACCAACAATCAATGGCAATTTAAGAGACACTTGGTGGATTGATAGTGGGGTAAGTTCTCACATGACTTATGAAGATGACTTTTTCTCAACTTTACACTCTTTCAATGATGCTAAAAAGTTTGTATTTAGTGCAAGTGATGAAGAGTGTAGGATAGATGGTGTTGGCACCATCTCTTTGTGTCTAGAATCCTCAAAAGGTTTGGATATAGAAAATGTCCTTTATGTACCATCAATCACCAAAAACATGCTAAGTGTTGGTCAACTTATGGATAGTGGTTTGGATATCCACTTCAAGCATGGTGTTTGTTCCATTTTTAAGAGTGATGTTTGCATAGCCAAGGGATTTAAACATGGACGATTGTTTAAATTGTAAGCTAATGTTGCCTTTGAGAGTGTGAACTTTGCAAAGGAGGAGATCACTCAAGTGGGGACCTTGTCAAAGTGTGATCTTGCTAGCATTGAGGAAGGGCATCAAAGAGAGGAAGATTTTGAGGATCAGCCTCAAAACATGAGAGTTTCAAGGAGGTCCTCAATGAAAAAGGACGAGTCATCAAACTGCATGCAAGTAAATAGATCAAGCTAAATTTGAGGAGGAGTGTGAGAAATTGCCAAACATTGGCAAATCTAGCTTGATCAAAACCATGTAAAATGTACGTAAGTGGGTCCCACATGTGAAAAATACAGATCCTAAGTGGATCTAAACTCCAAGATCATTGGCTTGAATGCTTGCACTCCAAACTACATAAGCTAGGAATTGGCAACACATTCTATGCTACCTAGAATGCAAAGAACTTGATCAAAAAGCATTTATCACAAATGGAAACTTCCATAAACATCAAGTGCGGCCCAAAATAGCATTATACAGTCCATAATACATCAGCCTACCACTTTTGGAAAGCACCTAAGATCATACACAATAGCTTGAAGACAATACACACAACAATGCTCTCAATGGAGGAAGAAACAATGACAATGATCTATTGATCTCAATGAAGCATACAAAAGGTTTCTCCAACCTGTTCTCCACGACTTCCCTACTATTTATGGATGAGGAAGATGACTCTCTCTCCTCTCTCTAGAAGGTACTTGACCCTAGATATTCCCTATATAGGAAAAATAGCTAAAAATGGCTTATATGACCAAAATACATCAAAATGGTCTCATTTTGAAGGGTATGAAGTTTGACACTTCATCATACTGAAAAAAATACAGTAAATAAAAACATTGTGGCCTGGTTCACACGTGTGAAACTCCAGAACCAAAACTATTTACAATTTTAGCCAATTTAGGCCTCAAACTAGCTAGGAAATGTTGACAATTTTCACACTCCCTCTTCAACATTGGATGCTAGTTTCAACATAGTCTTTGAGCACATTCCAAGATTAGATCTATGCATTAAATATAGGTCCTTTCCCAATGGTTTGGTGAAGATATCAGCCACACACTCCTTTGAAGAGACATGTTGAAGCTCCACCTCTTTGGCAATGACTTGATCTCTCACAAAATGGTGAGCAATCTCAATGTGCTTGCTCCTTGCATGAAAAACAGGATTGCTTGCCAAGCTTTGGGCTGAAAGGTTATCACAAAGTATGATTGGAGTCTTCTCTGGTTCCAGCAAGTGAAGATCCAATAACATCCTCTTGATCCAAAGAATCTCCTTGGTGCATGTTGTTAATGCCTTGTACTCGGCTTCGGTGGAAGATAGAGAGATAGTTGGTTGCTTCTTTGATAGCCATGAGACCACTCCATCTCCAAGATAGATTGCAAAGGCACTTGTTGACTTCCTATCCATTTGATCACCTGCAAAATCTGAATCTGAAAATCCACAAAGGTTAGGTGTAGTACCTCCATACAAGATGCCAAAATCTCTAGATCCCGAGATGTATCTAAGTACTCTCTTTCCTAGCTTCCAATGAGCCTCACTAGGATCTTGCATAAATTGACTTAGTTTACCAACCACAAAGCTTAGATCAGGTCTTGTGATGGTTAACCATATAAGAGATCCTATTAGCTTTCTATAGAGAGTAATGTCCTTGAAGGATCTTTCATTACTTCTTGTAGTTAGCTTTACATTTGATTCCATAGGAGTAGAAACAACTTTACAATCTTCCATATGAAACCTTTTTAGAATAGAGTTAACATACTTTTCTTGACATATGAATGTAGATTTAGAAGTTCTAATAATCTCTATTCCTAAGATATAATGAAGTTTACCAAGATCTTGAATTTCAAACTCTCTTTTGAGTGCCATCTTGATTTCATCTATATCTAGATTGTTACCACCACTTAAGATAATGTCATCAACATAGATCAAAAGTAAAGTGATATCATTTTCATTCAATCTAAAGTAGAGAGAATGATCATACTCACTCATAACAAAGTTTTGAGAAAGTAAGAAGGAATTGAGCTTAGCATACCAACTCCTTGGTGCTTGCTTTAGCCCATACAAACTCTTTTGGAGATAGCACACATGATTAGGCTCATCATGTGAAACATAGCCCTCGGGTTGCTCCATGTAAATATCTTCTTCAAGATCACCATTCAAGAAGGCATTAGTAACATCCATTTGCCACATATCCCAATCATAAAGAGTTGCAAGAGAGATTAGGATTCGAATAGTTACCATCTTTGCCACGGGTGCAAAGGTCTCATCATAGTCAATACCATATTCTTGAGCATACCCCTTTGCCACCAACCTTGCCTTGTACTTGTTGATTGATCCATCTTGATTTGTCTTGATCTTGAAGATCCACTTACAACCAATTGCCTTTTTGTCCTTTGGAAGCTTTACCAACCTCCATGTGTTGCTTTTGATGAGTGCTTGATGCTCATGATCCATGGCTTGGATCCATTCCTTCTTTTGAATTGCTTCACCTACACAAGTTGGTTCATCAAAAGAGGTAAGAAAAGCAAAGTTAGAGTTGTCCACCACTTGCTTTCCTTTTTCATCATAGGTTAGCCTTGATGGCTTAGCCCTTTGCCTTTGAGTCTTCCTTGAAGTTTGCTTTGGAGTGGCATCTCCATCTTCATCCAAGACATCTTGCACATCATGATGATTAGTAGGCACATCAATATCAACATCAACAACATTGGAAACATTCTCTTCATGAAAGATGACATCCCTACTTATGACAACTTTCTTTGTAGAAGGAATGTACACTTTGTAAGCCTTGCTTACTTCACTATAGCCAACAAACACACCCTTCTTTGATGAAGGATCTTCTTTAGTTCTATCATCAAGTGTGATATTGACTAAACATGTACATCCAAAGATCCTACAATGCTTGACACTCGGCCTTCTACCATAAAGAACCTCATGAGGAGTTTTACCATCCAAGGAAGCACTTGTCCATCTATTACATAGATAGTTAGCACATGCTAAAGCTTCCCCCCAAAAAGACTTAGCAAGATTAGCATGTAGTCTCATTGCCTTGGCACATTCACAAAGGGTTCTATTCTTCCTCTCGGCCACTCCATTCTGTTGTGGAGTCCTAGGACTAGACATCTCCCTCTTAATCCCATGTGCTATACAAAAGTCTTTGAACCTATTTGAGGTGTATTCCCCTCCATTATCAGATCTTAAGCATTTGATCTTTGTATTGAATTGGTTTTCCATTTCATTCTTGAACTTGACAAATGCAGCAAACACTTCATCCTTACTTTTAAGAAGATAGATCCAAGTATACCTACTAAAGTCATCGATGAAAGTTGCATACATCTTTGCCCCACCATTGCTAGTTGTACTAGAAGAATGAATATCAGAATGCACAAGTTGAAAAGCTTCTTTAGATCTAGAAGTAGATCTAGAATAAGCAAGTCTATGAGATTTGGACAAGGCACAATGTTCACAAACACTATTGTTTGCAACAAGACTTTTAGGGAGACCAAGAACAAGCTCTTTCTTTGCCATTACCTCCAAAGATTTGAAGTTGGGATGGCCCAACCTCTTGTGCCAAACTTCTTGGTTTGTCAATTGCTCCCTAGCCATACATCCTTCATGATTAGAGATCACACATGCATCAAGCTTGAAAAGTTTACCATGCCTCCTACCTTGAGCAATCAAGGATCCACATTTACTTATCAAACATGCATCTCCAATGAACTCCACATCAAGTCCTTTGTCAATCATTTGACTTACACTAAGCAAATTCTTAGTGATTGAAGGAATGTACAAAACATTTTCAAGATTTGCTTTCCTATTTGTTGAAAGGGAAATAGGAATAGTGCCTATGCCTTTGATGTCACATTGACCATCATTTGCAGTGTAGATGATGTTACCTTCTCCCTCATAAGACAATAAGGATGTAAAGTATTCCTTATGTCTTGTCATGTGAGATGAGGCTCCACTATCAATCCACCAAGGATCATTATCATCTATGTTGGCTAACAAACTTGAAGTCATAACAAGTGATTCACATGACCTTTTATCCCACAATAAAAGCACTTGAACTTTGACTTATTGTTCTTAGTAGAAGAGGAAGAGGAAGAGTGATCATCATGATCAAAGTTACCACCTTTGGACCATTTCCCTTTGCCTTTACCTTTGCCCTTGAATTTGCCTTTTGTGAAGAAAGCCTCTTCACCTCCACCTTGCAAGGATGCACCATCAAGCTTTGATTGCAACCTATGTTCTTCAGCCAATAAGATTTCTTGCAAGTCAACCACACTTGGCAAGACTCTTTGAATGGAAAAACTTTGCACAAGGTTAGCATGTTCATTTAGCAAACCATTCAACATAACTTGGACTATTTCACCATCTTTTATGTTCTCATCAATGCATGCTAAATCATCACTTAGGGACTTAACTCTCAAGATAAATGCATGAGCACTTTCACCCTCTCTTTGCCTACTAGAAAATATTTGTCTCCTTAGGGTCAATACCCTAGATGTGGACTTTGATTCAAAGAGCTTCTTTAAGGCATTCCATGCCTCACTTGCACTTTGACACTTTCCAACTTCCTTGAGAAGTTCATTTGTAACATTCATTTTAATG
Organism: Diphasiastrum complanatum; assembly: GCA_029204225.1. Lineage (NCBI taxonomy): Eukaryota > Viridiplantae > Streptophyta > Lycopodiopsida > Lycopodiales > Lycopodiaceae > Diphasiastrum > Diphasiastrum complanatum. Next base: position 50,782,521 of record CM055099.1, read on the forward strand.
ATATGAAGAGCCCTTTTGGCCTTCTTATCAAACCTTTGTTGCTCTTGAAGTGTGAGAGGTCTCTCTTCAATTTCTGCAACTATGTCCATGAGTTCATTCAACTCAAGTAAGGACTCCATCCTCACTTTCCAAGTAGAGTAGTTTGATGAACTCAACCTTTCACTAGACTCTAGCATGATCCCACCATTGGAAGCCATGATTCTAATGTTTCTTCAACTTTTAGGTTCTGTCCTAAAGCACTTAGCACTCACTTTTCTCTCAACAAATGATAGATAAAGAGATCTATGAAGATTTAGGACCCTAAAACACTTCTATCTTGAACCTAGATGGTTTCCAAGCATAGAAAGGAAGATTGAAACACATGCAACACTTTGCACACACTAAGAATGGATTACAAAATCAAACCAACCTGAACACACTCTTGCTTAAGCTCTCAAACTTTCCAGCAAGTGACCAAATCAAGTTATGGTGTGAAGAGTTACTTGCATTCTTAGAAAATACCCAAAACTAGGATGCCAAGATTACCTAGTAATGAACAAACTTGATCAACATATGATCAACACACTAAGATATTGATTCAACCTGTAAAACCACATGTAAACCACACTTCTAAAAGTTTATAAACTCCAGCAAGTGATAAATACAAGATTTAGAGGTGAATGAATGAGCACACTTAGTGAATCACAAGACTAGCTTCACTATCTTGTCAAATCTTGGTGTTTAGATGTAGATCTAAGATCACTTCACATGAGAATGTTCCTCAACCTGTTAAGAACCTGAAAACACACTTGCATAATGGTTAACACCTTCCAGCAAATGCTCCAATCAAATTACATAAGGAGAGTTACTTACATGCTCAACAAAGTACATCAAAATTTATGCCAAAATTGATGACAATCTTTACAATATGCTCTTCACAATGGAGCTTACAATATGTTCACCCAAAAAAGGGGATCTTTCATCCAAATGGGAGCTTTGCTCAGCCTTTAGGAGAATTACAACTCACTCAAAAGAGCATTTGTCATCCACTTAAGGAGAAGTTTCATCCACTTAAGGAGAGTGTTCATCCAAGAATGGAGATTGTCAACAATAGGATTGAAAAGAACATTGTTAGTATTGAATATGCACAAGCCTCACAATCACAAATGATTAGGTGTTATGATCTGATCCAAAATAGTTTCTTTTCAGCCTCTGATCTTCAATAGACCTGAAATATGCTTTTGATCCACAAGTTCAACTCACAAAACAAAGGTTAGTAAGATTTGATCAACAAAGCAATGCAAAATCATGCTAGAACTTGATCAAACATCCAAATATCACCAAAAATGGAATACTTACTGTAAATAGAAGCCAACCAGCTCTGATACCATGTGAAAAATACAGATCCTAAGTGGATCTAAACTCCAAGATCATTGGCTTGAATGCTTGCACTCCAAACTACATAAGCTAGGAATTGGCAACACATTCTATGCTACCTAGAATGCAAAGAACTTGATCAAAAAGCATTTATCACAAATGGAAACTTCCATAAACATCAAGTGCGGCCCAAAATAGCATTATACAGTCCATAATACATCAGCCTACCACTTTTGGAAAGCACCTAAGATCATACACAATAGCTTGAAGACAATACACACAACAATGCTCTCAATGGAGGAAGAAACAATGACAATGATCTATTGATCTCAATGAAGCATACAAAAGGTTTCTCCAACCTGTTCTCCACGACTTCCCTACTATTTATGGATGAGGAAGATGACTCTCTCTCCTCTCTCTAGAAGGTACTTGACCCTAGATATTCCCTATATAGGAAAAATAGCTAAAAATGGCTTATATGACCAAAATACATCAAAATGGTCTCATTTTGAAGGGTATGAAGTTTGACACTTCATCATACTGAAAAAAATACAGTAAATAAAAACATTGTGGCCTGGTTCACACGTGTGAAACTCCAGAACCAAAACTATTTACAATTTTAGCCAATTTAGGCCTCAAACTAGCTAGGAAATGTTGACAATTTTCACACCACATGTGTGAGGCCAGGGAGCCACGTGAGAAACCAATTCTAGACTAGGCTAGATCAAGTCTAAAAATTGGGTCAAGTCTATTTGGTAGTGATTCCTACTTTATAGGACCAGTTGTGCAACAATGTAAGTAAATATGTAACAATGAATGGAACTAGATTAACATGGGATTTAGGAGAGTAGAGGAGATAAATCCAACATCCCCCCTTAATCTGGATCTGTGAATGCTTTGATCTTCAGACTAAGCAGTGCACAAAATTTGTTGTGTGCATCAAAGCTCAATGCCTTGGTAAACAAATCTGCAACCATGTCCTGCATTCGATAGTACGTTAAGCTCTTGTCGAGAATCTTGCCCCTGACATAGTGATATTGGATCTCAATGTGCTTACTCCTAGAGTGCTGGACTGAAAGTCTCATTGAAGTTAATGTTAGAAAAATCTGAGCGAATCCTTGTGCTACTAGTCTTGTCTTCCTTTGATCAATCGCTCCATTGGTATTGTATTTGATCTTGAAGACCCATTTGCAATTGATGAGATTGCAGCCAACATGAGCTTCAACTAGTGACCATGTCTGGTTCTTGATCAGAGAGGGATACTCTCTGTCCATTGCTTCTCTCCAAAGATCGGAGTCTGGTTGACTAAGTGCCTCATCGACTATGTAGGTTCCAGTATTAAAAGACAGGTGGACTCAGGAGTATACCTTCTGGGTTGTGTGCGCACTCGGCTTAATCTTCTTGGAGGAAGTGTCGGCTGATGATTCAATCCTTGGATTTGTCGCTGATGATTAGCAACAACATCTTCATCTGACTCGTTGTCGGGTAGTTGATCAACTATAGGCATGCTTGAGCCAGTGGCTCGAATAGTCATGTCAATGGAAGGCATTGAAGGTTCACTTGGAACAATGCCTTTTCCTTTGAAGTTGATGAACAGATCCTTGATAAAGATTGTATCCCAACTGAATAATATCTACTGGGTAGTGGGATTGTATAGCTTGTAAGTGTTGTCAGATGAAGTATATTCTATGAAGATTGTCTTGAGTCCTTGGAAGTCAAATTTATTTCTCGTCTCTTTTCGGATCTGCGCATAGGCAATGCATCCAAATACTTGAAGGTTCTTCAATGAAGGCTTTGAGCCTGTCCGCACCTCATAGGGTGTTCTTCCTGAGAGGGCCTTTGTAGTGACCCCAAAGGATTTACCCCTAAGATGAGGATAGGGGAACACAATAGAAAAGACTATGGAGCCAAACCGCCCAACCAAACCTAGATCAAAACTGGATCTAGCCCCCAAGCCATGCCATGTGAAGCAAGAGGAGAAGAGAGAAACTGGTGACCTAAACCCAATATGTCGACAGGAGAATCCCCACCTCATTATATAGAGAGTAGAGTCATGTGCATGAAACAATGCAACCCCCATGCAGTTCAACTATAAATAGATCACACCTCTTCATGCAGTCCTCCTGCCTATATTCGTCACATAGACATGCAATACTCCATATGTCTCAATTAGAGTGTCAAGGTCCTCTCAAGATAATTCGTCACAAACAGGCCTTGACATGGAATTAAATCATGGCATGACCAATAATCTCGAGTACTGGAGGACCGGTTTACCATATTAGAACTATTCCAAATCCTTAACTGAATATGGCCATAACATTCTTCCCTTCTTAAACTGCTTCTATCTTTAGAAGCTCCTCAAGACAGGAAAGAATTACAAGAACAGTTCCTTTAACTTTCAATATTAACCGAAAAAAATCATTATCCTTAGTCTGACTTTCATATCAAACAAGTACTCAGAGATAAACCTATTTCTTGTCATTAATATCTATTCTGGAGTACAAACTCTGGTTTAAAAAGTACATTAATAGATATATTTTCTCAACAGGGTTACACTCCACACAAGTTAGTAACATCACCTTCATGTAAAACACTTACATGAACCATTGAGTGAGATATTCCCTAATTTAGGAGATTAAAGTTAGAAAAAAAATGATAATTACAGTCTAAAATTATCCACAAACTCTAACAGACAATTCATAAAAACTTCCAAGTACACTAGGAGTGAAGTGATGGGATAAAATTCTATTTGGGAATATGGGGGTTACATAGTTTTTGAAAGAGAACTAGCTGTGGTATGGAAATGAGGTTTGATCTGAAAGTAATTTTGGATAGTTTCAGAGTAAGATACCTAATTGAAACTTTTTGAATAAGAGGAATTCTCTCGAGATTGTGTGGACAATCTAGAAATAGAACAGGTTTGATATTTGAATCATTATCTATAAGTAGTACAGTGAAAGGTCAAAGGTTACTAATTTCATTTTGATTGGAATAGAAATAAGTTCAAGATATAAGTCTGAGAGTTCTGTATTTGATCAACCTAATCTTAGTTTTAGTACTAGGATCAAAGAGGGGTTGATTTAGTGAGGAATTATGTAATTAGAGGTAAGTGAGATTGGAAAACTGTTGATAGTGAATGTTATTCGTCTCAGGGATTTATGTTATTTAGTCATGAGAAATAGAAAATCTTTTGTAGTTGAGTTACAAGATCTCAATGAGATATGTGAGTAACATATGTGGGTTTTGGAGGAATCTGCCAGTTAAGAATGTGTTTATGTACTGCGTCATAGTGAGATTCTTCACATATGTGCACAATTAATCTTGTATGAATCTACTGTGTGTATTCCTGGTTACTAGAGTTATTTGGTGCACTTAACCTAGTCGGTGAACATGAACATATGATCAAGTATTGTTTTGACAGATACTTGTAGAGTTAACGGATCTTTCTAGGAAGATTTATGAGTTAACTAATAAATGATGTGGATAAGGATCTAAATGTGGTGTCATACTAGTATAATTGAGATCTGCACCTAGACATTTGAGATTTCTGAATCATTGGCAATTAACTTGAGTAGTTGATTACTCCAGGATGAAGTTAGTTGGTAAAATGATCAGTGTGATGTGAATTCCCTGGGAACTGATGGTTTTGAATTATATTGCTTGTAATACACATGATTATGAATCATTTGGGTTCATCAGTTAAATTTGTGTACATTGGATATATAGTATTCTTGGGATAGCGTATTCCTTATTAGTGATTGTATCCCAGAGAGCTCAACTGGATAACGAATCATAATGGATCCAAGAATAATAACTGAATTGATATTTAGCAGGACTTTGGATATCTAGGTGTGATTCTGGATTGCAATCTAAAGTTTCTATAGTTGAAAATGATTGTCATTTTGGTATGCATTTAGTCTTTAATTACTAGTGGTTTATAGAGTTTGAATCTTGCACTTCAGTTAAAGAATTCTATTTGAAGAATATTCCTAAATCCATTATTTTCTTAGTGGAAAGATTTTGGAATAATTTTTACTTTTTCTGAGTTATGCGAACATATACTCCAAAATCCTATAAATGATTAAGTACGGTTTTGAAATTCCAAAAAATTATGATTGACGAATCATATGAATCTCAATATTTATGATTGACAGATCATAAATAGATACTTAATTATTGTCAGAGGACTATAAGGAATTGTAATGGTTCTTAAGTGTGATGATCAATTCTTGACCTACTAAATGAGTAAGAATTCAAATCAGTGTTTTGAATCTCTTTACTCCAGTATTTTAATTGAGAACCTATGGATCTCATAGACAGGCTCACAAGAAGTATTTTCCTTGTGGAGAATTTAATTTATCTAGTGGATGTTATTCTACTACAGTATATGGTCTGCAGATGCTTGAGTACAATTCTTCATTTGATTGGATATCCAATTATCATAGGAGACAGACAAGTTTATTAAGATGAATGAATGCTATTTTCTTGAATTTGGTGCTAAGAATATGAGCATTCAACTCAAAAGAATATTTGGGATGCTCAGAGTTGAGTTTTAATTGTTCTATATCTTAATGATTCTCCTAGAGTTTCTAGTTGAATGAATTATCATATCTTAGAATGACTCTGGAGTATACCTTCGGGGTTGTGTGCGCACTTGACTTGATCTTCTAGGAGGATTCGACTGATGAATTACTCCTGGGACTTGTTGTTGAGCAGCAACAACATCTTCCTCTGATTTGATGTCTCAAAGTGGGTTGACAATAGACACGCCTGAGCCAAAAGCTCGGACTGTCATGTCAACGACAGGTGATAAGAGTTCTTTTAGAGCAACATCCTTGTCCGACAAATTGATCCTTGATGAAGACTGTATTCTGAAGCAATTGAAGTCTTCTGATTTCTTCTTTATGAAATACAACATAGTTCTTCTGGAAAATTCATCAATAAAGGTTATAAAATACTTGGCATCCTTCAGCAAAGGGCCACAAATATTTGAATTTACAACATCTAGCAATCCTCTAGCAATATGCTGATGGCTTGATTTAAATGGTTTCCTAGTCCGCTTACCAACTAGACAGTCTTGACAGACAGGTAACTCAGCTTTTTTGCGAGGATAGTCGAGATAAAAAACAATAGATTGTCTAGACATTCATTGTACAACATCATGATTTAAATGACCAAGTCTATAATGCCAAAGTAAACCTTTATTTGAATGAATAGAAGTACTGAGAACTCGACTAGAGGCAAAAAAACAATGACATAATTTGTACAAGTATCCATGCCTCTTTTCGAGTGCTAGAATCTTGCTTGTCCTATCAACCACTTTACACTGATCACATTCGAATTCTACTCTGTGTCCTAGATTTGTGATTCTGCTTATAGAGAGCAGATTTGTAGATAAATTTGGTACATAAAGGACTTTGGAGAGTAGCTTAGATGGATCATTAGCAAAGCTTAATCTTAAAGTGCCTTCACCTTTAATAGCTTGTGTGCTATTGTCACCAAGGTGAACACATTTTTGGGTAATGTGAGGGGTATAGGACTCGAAATAGCCAATTATAAGACTAGTCATATGCTGAGTGGCTCCGGAATTCAGGAATCAAGAACTGTCGCCAGATGCTCCTTGATGGCTAGTCATGAACGCATCATTATCCGCTTCTTGAATAGGTTGTGGAGCTTCTGCAATTGCATTTGCCACTTGATTTGACTGCCCCTTGCTGTTGTTCTTCACTTGAGGTATCCGACACTCTTGTATTTCATGGTTGTTTCGCTTGCAGTATTTCCAGAACAACTTCTTCTTTGTCTACGGATTCGATTGTTTCTTGTGTTGAGCTGGTTTCTGGTCTGGCTTTGATTGCTTTGGGCCTTTCTTCTTCTTCTGCTTTGTCATGCTCTTGTTGGTGTACAAGACATGAGAATCAGCTGAGGAACTTGAGGCTTCATTCCTCCGCGTGTCTTCCTGCAACAACATAGTAATGACTCTCGAAAGAGTCAATTCTGGATGAGTCGTGATGATCATCACCTAGTTGTCATAAGAGCTTGGCAAGCTTATAAGCAGTTGCATCACTACATCTTGATCGTCTATGATAGATCCGACAGCGGCCATTTGTCTTAGCAGGTTCTTGAATTGATTAATGTGATTCTGCAGAGAATCACCATTCGTCATCTTGAGGGAGTAGAATTTCTTCCTGAGATGTAGCTTGGAAGCTATATCTTGCACTTCGTATAGTGTGCTCAAGATGTCTCATACTTTTTCTGATGTCTGAGCCTCAGATACTTGGCCGATCTGGGTATCCGTTATGTTGAGGATGATCAATGCAAAAGCCTTTCCATCCTTTAGCTTCCATCTGGCGATTGCTGCGTCGTCTGCATCGGGTTTCCCTTCTGCACCTGTAACAACGTCATACAATTCTTTAGCCATTAGTAAATTTCCATAGATGGTAATTGGCTCCATCAAGCTTGTCCATAATAGGACTGGCTTTTCCTTGGGAATCCATGTGGAAGAATTAGTCTAAATGATAGGAGAAATATCAGTGACCTAAGTATGAAAATATGATACTAGAAATATAGAACAAGAAAACAATTACTCTATCGGCTAGTAGAGTCTTGTACTGTGGAAGCTTATCAAGCTATGAAAGTAGCTCTGATACCATGTTGGAGAGAGGGAGAAAAGATGAGAGGGAGTAAGGTGTCATATGTGAGAAACAAAAAATTAGCTCAAAAAGGGGTAAGACGAACACGAACGAGAAACGAAACATGAACGAGAAATGAACTCGAACAGAAAGTGTTCGTGTGCAACGGAATGAGCTATATGACTCTCTCCGTAAGCATGACTACGCCTATTAGAATGAGCAGAATGTTAGTGATGGAAATCACGATCATTCTTGATTACGCAGCCAAACCTTAATAAATGAAGTGCCAGAAGAATAATTTATCACAAATAGCAGACAAATTATGTGTCGCAAATGATTCGCGAAGAGCTAGACTGTGCTCGACTGATAATTAGTCGTAAAAGATTTGCGAAAGACAAGACGTCTCATCTACTAAATACGCAAATGATATTCAATATATATACATATCATATTACAGGTGTGAAGATGAAGAAAGTATAGGGTGGATGTGCTGTCTGTAGGATATCATGGGTGGCTGCAGTCGTTGTCCAGTCTGTTAGCCCAGCTGCATGGGGTGAGCATGAAAAGGACACGACATCAGGCTTTGTTGAGGTGAACGTTGGTTGTCACCTGAACACGTGCAAAAACACAGTGTTGTGATTCCTTCGTCTTGTCTTCGCCTGTGTGAATTTGCATGTTAATATGCAAATTGCACGACAACATGAGTAAATATGCAGCATGAATGGAGGCAGACTAAAATGGGATCTAGGAGAGTAGAGGAAATAAATCCAATAGCACTGGGACATGAAAATGTTGTTTTTCTAGTGGCATCCCTTCTGGGACTGCTATAAGGTATATTGTGATTAGATTCAAGAGTGCACTCATTTCAAGTCTTAATGGAAAATTTTTATAGCAGTGTTCATATCCGCATTCTCGACAGAAGGATGTGTATTGTCCCTTGTAAGGACATTATGCAATTCAATGGCCTTCACCGCATCCGTAGCAACCGTAGTTTCTACCACCTTGACGCTGAGGTTGAGCTACATAGGTCACATAATATTTATTAATGGCTAGATCCACAAACAAATCATTTGGCTCATACCATTGATGTTGCTCAGGTTGAGGTGTTGCTAGTACTTCTTGTTCCATTGCTATTAAATTTACATGAGCCACTTGGTTGTTAGATGGCCCTGGTGGTGCAGATAAGGCCATGCACTGTTGATTGTTTGGTGCACCGGTAAAGGGCTTGGTCAGAAGCATCCTTGTGATCAAGGTGCTCTCAAGCTTTGACTTCTTCTGATAAGGACCCCTCTTCTGTTGTATGATCCGGGGGTTAAATGGGCAAAATGCCATCTCATGCAATGATGCTTTGCACAGATGGCAAAATCTTTATGTCACCCTTAGGTTTTGCTTTAGTAGCGAACACTCGTTGGCTATATGATTTTGAGTGCAAACTGAGCACCATAGATTTTCTCGGTGGGGATATTGCAGCTGGTTCTATTTTGATGGATTGGGAATTGGTGCTACAACTCCCTGTAAGGCCTTCAGTTTCTGTTCAAACTGAGCTATTAGTTGTTCCATCTGTTGTTTGTGTAGCTTTGTCATTTGCTCCATCAACAGTTCTATGGATATGTTGGATGCGCTAGATGAAGATGCTACTGAAGGAGTTGGAGTGTGGGTGGTCAAATAAGATTCCTCGTCTGAGCCCTCATCTTCCTCCCTGATGGCATCTTCCATGGCTTCCTGCAATGTAGCGTACTGCTCCCATTATTTAAGTTTTCTTCTGATACTATGTGGAAAACCCACGAGGGACCGCATGATTGGGAGTTAGGGTTGCATTGCACTTAGATTTTAGATGTTTGACCTGTTCGATATAGTCCCTGACCCTTTCTCTTTTCCCATCTTCACTTTGCTCAGAAGGAGAAACGGATCTTTTAGGAATCTTCTTGGTTTAAAGTGCGTGATGAGAGCTGCCTTAACCGCTTCCCAAGTGGTTTTCTCTTCTTCCAATAGGTTGAAGAACCAATCTTGTGCCACTACTATCAGAGACATCGGGAACAACATCAATTTTTCTATTGGTGTCCGCTCGTAGTAAATTTCGCAGGTTTGCTCATAGATATGGAGGAATTCGATGTCGGAGAATATGTTAGTGAGAGCCCTTCAATTCTCTCGGTGCATGCACTACTGGTGACTTAGTAGGCGAACACAAGAATATGATAGAAACCCACTATAGATGGAAAGCTGGTTGCGACAAATAAAGATTTGGTGGATGAAGCTGCCCATTTCCTAAGCAACTGCTTTGTACCCACGAAGTGTTGATTTTACACGTGTGGATTGTCCACAACATGTACTTGTGATCTCCTAAGGTGTGTAGATGCACCAAGATCAACACTAGATTGAGATTCAAGATCTATCTTTGATTCTATGGCAAAAACACAGTACTACATGCATTCAATCACTTCCAACTCTCACTCACACGTGTGGGAAGTATTAAAAAATTATTCTAAGTAAAAAAAAGCATGGTATGAGTATCCAACCATGATCCCTTTTCATGATCAACCTTAGACTTCTTCAAATATAAGATTTCATATGGTGACTTTTCTCCAAGAGCTATATGTGGGAGCCTAATGCAAAGATAATTTGCACAATTAATGGCTTCTCCCCAAATCTTTGGGCAAAGATGCCTCAATTCTCATATATTTTGCACATTCACATAGAGATCTATTCTTTCTCTCGGCCACTCCATTTTGAGATGGAGAGTAGGCACAAGAGAACTCTCTTTTGATGCCTTCAAGCTCACAAAAATCATGAAATTTATTGGAGATATATTCACCACCTCCATCACTTCTAAGAGCTTTAATCTTGAATGAGAATTGCTTCTCTACATAAGCTTTGAAAATAAGGAAATGATCAAACACCATAGATTTAGAAGCAAGAAGATATATCCAAGTGAATCTTGTGAAATCACCAATGAAAGTAACAAAACCAGTGGCTCCTCCCTTGCTTGTAGTTGATGAGAAATGCACATCCGAGTGGATTAACTCCAAAGGATGCTTGCTATTGATAGAAGATCTTGTAAATGGCTCTTTGTGAGATTTAGCAATAGCACAAGCCTCACAAGGCTTGATCTTCTTGGAGAATGACTTTGGCAAGCCAATAGCTTTGGCTTCTTTGATCATAGACAACATGGATTTGTAGTTGGGATGTCCCAACCTCCTATGCCATAACTCCTCCATAGAGCTTGTTCACAAGAGCAACATTACAAGCATTCACATACTCATTTGGATCTAGTTTATAGATGCCTCCAAATCTAGATCCTAATGCAAGTATCTCATCATTCTTCTTGATAGTGCAAGTATCGACATTGAATTTTACATCAAGGCCATTATCAAACAATTGGCCAACACTAATAAGATTTTTAGTAAGATTAGGTACATAAAGAACTTTAGAGAGAGAAAGAACTCTAGAGGATGCAAGCTTAAAGGGAATGTTCCCTATGCCTTCAATAGGACATTCAAAATCATTTGCAGTGTATATTGATTTCTTGACTCCATCATAAGGTGCAATAGAAGAGAAAGAGTCCTTGGATCTACACATATGTGAAGAGGCTCCACTATCAATATACCATAGGCCGTCCTTCTTGAAAGGAGTAGATGAGAAACTAGAGACCATAAGAGATCCCTCTCCATCACTTGCAATAGTGTCTTCCTTCTCATTGGTAATGTTGGCTTGCTTGAGTTGATTCTTCTTCTTGAAGCAATTGGTGGCATAATGGCCTTTCTTGCCACAATAAAAGCACTTGATCTTCTTCTTCTTGAGCTTGGATGATGAAGCATTAGAAGAATCATCTTCCTCCTCATCTTTGTCTTTGGATTTGACTTTGTCCTTGCTTGAGGATTGTTGATGTTGGTTCTTGCTCCTCCCTTTCTGCTTATCCTTGGCAAAGAGAGATTTGCCATCATTATGAGTGAGAGAGAGCTTGTACTCTTGTCTTGATTATTTTGAAATTAGCACACTTTGGAGAGCCTCCAAACTTGGTAGCTCCTCCTTAATGGCATAGGATTGGACAAAATTATCAAATTCACTTCTCAAGCCATTGAGAATGACTTGAACTAGCTCATTTTGATTGATGGAATCACCAATACAAGCAAGTTCTATATGAATATCTTTTACTCTCAAAACATAACTAGATGCACTCTCATCACTCTTTTGGCTACTTTGAAAGATTTGATTCCTAAGAGTGAGAAGCCTAGAGGTATTCTTAGCCTCATAGATAGTCTTGAGACAATCCCAGGCTTCTTTGGCTGTTGTACAAGTACCTATCTCCCTCAATATCTCATTAGAGACATTCATCTTAATGTAGTGGAGAGCCATCCTAGCTTTCTTTTTGTATTTTTGAACCTCTTGAAGAACTTGTGGTTCTTCTTCAAGCCAAGAACTATGTCCATCACGTCTTGAAGGAACGAGATGGCCTCATTTTCCAAATTGAATAGTTTGAAGTGGACAATCTTTCACTTGGTTCCAACAAGGATGAACCCATTGAAGAAATTTGAAGTGAAGAAAACTCAAATGGTGAATAATAAATGTTGCTACACACTCTCAATAGGATCCAATAATAGAGTACTATCTCCTCCTATGAAAGATCTTGCAACTATTTGTGAATTGATTCTCACTAGCTACACAAATCTCTCTAAAACAAGATCTATTTCACATCAAATGATGGAGTATGGGAAAAGTTAGGATCAAACACTCTTATCACGTGTGAAGTACATTAAGAAACCAAATTTTACTCAAATACAATGATATTGCATGAACCAAAATGGCTAAGATCTCAAAACAGTGCCTAGATCACATATAGATGAGATTGGTAAGCATACAACTATGATTTTGGATCAACCAAGCAATCTCTTGACCAAACGAAATGTGTCCACCCAAGTCAACCAAATGGAATGAAACTGATTGCATCAAAAACTAGACAAAAATAGCTTCAAAACAAGCTATCAAGCAAAATAAATGGATCAAGCATGAGGAGAACTTCCAAACTGAAATTGGATGTTCCTCACACGTGTCTGAGCACCTGATTCCTTACAGTACTAGGTCAGACCCAATCAATGTCCTTTTGATCTCTTTTGATCCAAAATTGAACAAGATAGCTAGGAAAATGGACCTTGACAATTTCTAGCTCAAGATTGATGAATAGTTTTCACTTAAATGGATCAAAATCCATGGTAACCTTAGGTAGGCTCTGATACGATGTTGATTTCACATGTGTGGATTGTCCACAACATATACTTGTGATCTCCTAAGGTGTGTAGATGCACCAAGATCAAGACTAGATTGAGATTCAAGATCTATCTTTGATTCTATGGCAAAAACACACTACTACATGCATTCAATCACTTCCAACTCTCACTCACACGTGTCGGAAGTATTAAAAAATTATTTTAAGTAAAAACAAGCTGCTCTAATCCAATGACACTCAAAATCCACACAATCACCAAATCAATTAGATCCAAAATGAGGAGTACAATGATACTAGGAGATCCACGAGCTACCACTATGCTTAACTATGATTGGACCATACTTTGTCACCTCTTAATCCTATTGGACCATTAATCCATGCACTCTTAATTCTATTGGACTATATTCAAGCACACCTCAAATTCCTATTGGACCTCACATGGTTCCACCTCTAAATCCTATTGGACCTCTTAGAATTCATCAAACAAAAGCATTACACTTGTCTACACTCTAATTGGCACGAGTTTAGCCTCTTACTCTATTTTGGCTCAATAGTGGCATTACAAGTGGAAATGCATAATTTGCCATCTATGCCAAATTCGTTCCTATCAACATCCTACACCTAGATGCTTGATATAAAAAACATAAGACCCCTATATCTAACATAGATAATCTTTTTCAATTCTTCACACGAAGGGGTACAAAATTTCTATGATCCAAGATACCACATTCAAATTGTTTTGTAAATACGCAAACCAAGCCATATTTTTGACGGATGCGGATGCGACAATATCAGTACAAAATTTTGGTTACATATTGGATGCGCTTGCGAGTAATCCAGTATGCTTCGGCATTATCACATACAAAGCTTTTTTGCAATGGATCAAACATCAGAAGTTTTCTAAAGACAGAGCCCATGTTTCTCGCCTGTGCGCTCATTTTCAAATTTTGACCGAGCCATAGAAAATACTGCTGACGGAAAGGATGTTCGCTCCCAAGCCAATTGATCTTTCCAGCCTCATCTCTATTCCTATTCCGGTTTACATCTGATGTTGCACCAGCAGTTGAAGTAGCAGCCATCACTACTATGGAGAGTGAAGCTGTGGCAATGGACATGCAACTGGGGAGAGGCAGTTACATGTGCAAAACCTTGGTGCCTGTTTCAGTCCATACAGACTTTTGAACAAAAGACAAACTTTTGATTCATCACCTTCCTTCACAAAACCTGGAGGTTGCTCCATATAGATCACCTCCTCAAGGTAACCATTGAGAAATGCATTAGAAACATCAAATTGGAACATACTCCATTTGTGAAAACATGCAAGAGAGATGAGTATTTGAATTGTTACCATCTTTGCAACTGGTGCAAAGGTATCTTCATAAGCAAGACCTTTAATCTGAGAGTAGCCTTTAGCACAAAGTCTTGCTTTATACTTATTGATAGATCCATCATGATTATACTTGATTCTGAATACCCACTTACATTCAATCACGTGCATGTTGTTTGGGGGCTCCACAAGCTCCCATGTGTTATTTGACATCAAGGCTTCAAATTCTTGGGTCATTGCTTCAACCCACTTTTTGGATTGAAAAGCTTCTTGGACATCCTTAGGCTCTTCATCTGATATAAAAAGTGCATGATAGGAAGTTTCACCTTCCACTTGCCTTCCTTCTTCATCATATGTGAGCCTCCTTGGCTCAGATCTTGCTTGTGTAGATCTTCTTGGTGTGGTAGCTTGAATCTGCTCCTCCTCAAGCCTCGGCCTCACCTCTTCTTGAACAACATCAAGGTTGATCATTGGTCTTGCGTGAGTCTCTTTGATCTGAACATCATCCATGTTAAATTTCTGATTTTCATGGAAGACCACATCTCTACTAACAACATTTTTGTCAATAGAGGGCAAATAAATCTTGTATGCTTTTTTAGTAGATGCATAACCTACAAAAATTCCTTTTACTGCACTAGGATCTTCCTTCTTCCTAGTTTCTAGAGGTACATGCACAAAGCATACACAGCCAAAAATCCTAAGATGATCTACCTTAGGCTTTTTCTTATACAACATCTAAATGGTGTCTTTCCTCCTATTGCAAGATTTGGAAGCCTATTACAAAAATAGTTTGCACATGCAACTGCCTCTCCCCAAAATTCTTTAGGCAGAGAAGCTTCCAGCCTAATGGCTTTTGCACATTCACACAAAGTTCTAGTTTTTCTCTCAGCAACTCCATTTTGCTGAGGAGTATATGAACAAGAGAGCTTTCTTTGAATACCCTCTCTCTCACAAAAGTCTTTAAACTTATTGGAAGTGTCTTACTGAGGTGT
This sequence comes from Diphasiastrum complanatum, assembly GCA_029204225.1. Taxonomy (NCBI): domain Eukaryota; kingdom Viridiplantae; phylum Streptophyta; class Lycopodiopsida; order Lycopodiales; family Lycopodiaceae; genus Diphasiastrum; species Diphasiastrum complanatum. Next base: position 50,798,046 of record CM055099.1, read on the forward strand.
GATTGCACAAGATTGATCAAAGAACAGTATGCTTGAAAAATCTAAGGCAAGAGCACAATGGCATACATCTGATGAAAAAATCTAACTCTTCACTATGAGAAATGAATGTCAGAAATAATTCCAAGTGTTCAGTATGGGAAAAAGAGGCTGCTCTCGGGTAGAGAGAGAAAATCATACATAGAAAACTCAGATAGAGAGAGAATGAGTCCAAAACACCAAAATCTCAATATTCACAATATGGCAAAACATGCCCAGCTTTCCCTACATGAAAGAGACTCGAATTCCTACAGTGGAGTTGCATGGAAAGTCCACTTAACTGAACTAATTCACCTACCAGAGATCCACGTGTGTAACTGCATGCATGTATGGTGCATGTACTGCATGTCAACTCATAAAATTGCCTAGACATGTGTAGATCACAGAAACTACTTTGCATGTTGCATGCACTGATTGCATGTGGCTTGCATGCATACAGTAAGACTTTGCATGCTATCTAAACAACTGCATGTCATCATAATTGAACCTATCTAACTTAAATCCGAGCTACACTAGAAGGATGTGTGCTCAATTCATACTCCTTATATGTACAGCATGAAATCTAGTGGAAATTATCATGGACATGACCCCAAACTCGAGATAGGAAGATAATATTTTAATAATCTTCACAAAAGTCACTTTTATCTTGATGGATCTCATAGAGATTTTGGTAGGATGAATGGTTGTACCTTAGTTTTTTGAAAAAATTCTAAGTGTATTGATACCAAGAAGCAATTCTGACAGGTCTACAAGTAATTGTGGATAGTCTTGGAATATAATTGTTTGGATCTTTAACTTTTGAACTGATTTCCAATTAAAAGTGACATTCCACCTAGATATTCATGTAAATTGTAGTTACATGAAAGTGACGTTACTAGATTAAAAAATTCAGGGCCAAGGAAAATTTATTTCTTAGTGTACTTCTAAAGGTCAATATAGTACTTCAGTGCAGAGATAGATAATTTGAGAATTATTCCTTCTCTAAGTACTTATTCGATATTGAAGTCAGACTAAGGATTGATTTTCAGGATAAATGTGAATTTAGTTAAAAGATTGATTTGTTAGCTTTTGAACGTGATCTTCAGGTTTGGTCGATGGCTCATCCAATTTATCATGTAAACTTAGTTTATATGATGATGACAGTTTGATATATTGAAGATTTTGCCCATTTGGAAGACTTATCGCTCAATGTACCTTTGGACCCTGAAAGAGTACTCTGAATCAGAGATAAATAATTGAGAAATTGTTTTATCTCTGAGTGCTTGATTAGGTTGGTTGGTCAAATTGAGGATGATAATTCATGGGAAAGAGTTAAAAGCATACAAATTGGGTCTTTGCTAGTTACTCGTTCTAAGGACAGAACTGGTTTAAGGGGGGAAGAATGTTATGTCCATGTCTAGTATGTGGGATTCGGGGTTCCTGACATAGATAGCTGGTCACTCCAATGTATGTGGTTATTAGTCATGCCTCATCATTGCGGGCTTGACCGATAAGGTAATCAATAATCATATGAGGACCCAGACCTATAATTGGACATAGGAGCACTTGCATGATGTTTGACTGCTATAGTGCAAGAATAGGAGGTCAATTGCTATACTAGGTTGCATGGGAATCCTAAGAGGAATATTCTCTCATCATGGGAGAGAATGTATACTAGTGGAAACTCTCCCATCTACCTATTGGATTTTATGATCCTTGTAGCCAGGAGTCTCTCCTCTCTTGTATTCATTCACCATGGCATGGGGGTCAAGTGGTGAGGGTATTGACTAGCCATTTCCTATTAGTTGGGTGGTTTTGCTCCACGGATGTCCTTTTGGTTGCATGCAACAGGATCTAGTCGGATCTTCACTAGGTGATCTTTACAACTTGTCAGTTTTTAGACTGACAAAATTCAAAGGTAGACTGATCACCAAAGATGTCTTGGGAAAAACTTTCAAGTTGAGAAGCACTACCTTCATCCAGTTCATTTAGAAAGGCAAGAGAGTGTGGAGATGGAGGTGTATCGGGACTGGTAGGAGCAGGTTCAGTAGAAAGAAGGCCATTTTTTTTTTCTAGGTAGGAGAAAACTTTTCTGATATACAAGTTATAAAATCTTTTCTCATCTTCATATTTATCAGCAAGCCTAGCTAAATCAGCAACAAAAAATTTCAATAATGCCCACAAGTCAATTTTGTTTATACCGTATTCTATGTAAATTTTAATTCAATGTAACATATTCAAATAATTTATAACACAGAGCACCTTATCTTCCGATCCAACAACATTACAAGTAGCATGATCAGTCTCAATGATAAAACTATGCAACATAATAGTTCTTTTCATACAACATATCAAGGTCTGCTGAATGAATAGATTAGAAGGAGGAAGGGGCTCCCCATATCCCAGGTCTACGACATCCTAAAATCATCATAAAGACTAAACATAACAAGAAAGCCTATGTTAGCTCATGAATCAAAGTAAGGTAAAAAGGATAGTCAGATTTACACCTCAAGGATGCCTAGAGAGAGATTAACAAAATAATGCTCCTCTTGACAAGTCAAGACCAAATTTTTTAAAACCCTTTATTCATAAACCAACAAGGAAAAACATAGTTGAAAAATATACACTACTCCTAAAGCACTGTAAAGAAAAACCTATTTCAAGACATTTAGTTGGTACTTTTTGCCACCATCCCACCACACAAAACCGCACGAATTAGCACATATGTTAATGCTGAATGTCAGTTGTTATCTATGTACAAAATAAGTTTACCAACTTGACAACATGCAATAATAATAGAACAAAATAGTCCACTCTTCCCTACGTAACATATGGTTTATAGTGATAGGCCAAACCACGTCCTCACCATCTCAGGGCAATTACCATTCTGATCAGTATATTGGTAATGGTCCATATTTATATACTTAATCATTCATTATGTATTGAAATCTAGCTGGGTTAGATAAATTGCAAATCACAAACAAGAGGTCTTATGGAATTATACATGAGTACAGGGGCAAATACATGGCATATCGGTACTTGCACCTGTCATACGGAGAACAAGTAATGTATAATTATCGTAACTCCTGAGCACATCCATGCTTTCCAAGAGCCCACGATCTACTCTCTTGTTTTTATACAATTTACAACTTGATTGTGTCTTATTCAGGAATAGAACAATACCTGTGTGCATACATAACTAGCAAAGCGTTTTAACCCTAACATTCGTAATAGGATTAGGGCAATTCCATGTCGTTCCAATCCCTATGAATGCAATCACTCTTAGCACATATCCATGTGCATTTAAGAGTCTTTAGGCAAACAACTCTTGTTAAGCAAAATATTACTTCGATATACGATTAGTTTTCAATGTAATGAAGGCAACAAACAAACCTATATGTTAAAGCTTTTATTCCATGATTCTTTAGCAATTTGCTAGAATTTGTCAAATTTTACTTTTTTTTGGAATGTAAGCAATGTAGCTCCAATATCTTACTTAGTAGCATCCTATCTCTTCTAATCCCTATTCCATTCGTATAGCTTATAACCACAATATCGTTTGTGATAAAGCAACCAATTTATATTAAACGTACCAACCTGAATAGTTGTCACAATAGAATCATGTGAGGAAGTCATGATTGTTCAAGGGTGTCTCCTTCGCGAAACATTTTTTGACGAATCCCGTTCTATGTGTTCAAATAGGTTTACACAAGCCCCAGACTAGTGTTACGAATTACACCATACTAAAACGAGTTCCTTCAAATCCCATTTCCTCTTATCTTATGCTAGTTTTAAAAGCATAACTTTGCATACACTTACTATTATCAAAGAAGTGCTTGCTATATGTATACATACATACCTGGATTGACAAAACTAAAAGTGTATTGGATCTTGGTGTTGAAGACTCAAGTATGAGTCTCATCAAGAGCTGTAACAAACATACATTATATTTGTTATGTAAACACTCATTCACTCAATGAATGTTCATTGAATTCGGCATAAATATAGTTGAAAAAATCCGCTAATTGGTCGTTGTCCACCAACGATGGACTACCGAGAAGCCAAACAAAAAATGAAACTCATTTGAGGTAGGTTCATCGCTGTCCAACCAGCGATGGTAGGCTACAACAAGAAGTGATAAGTTTCTAATATAAACACTCATTTGAATGCATAGAAAGATAAGCAATGCATCTTTGTCTATGCCGTATTATGTATGTTAAATGGATGTAACTAATCAATACCATAAATCTGTGCACATTTTGTGTGCTTAAATCTTATTTGGAGTGCACTGTCAGCATTGTCTGAGCGCCCCAAAAAACATATATTGAACTACAAATGTTCATGCTAATAAAGCATTTCAAGGCATTGCTAGAAAACAGCCCATCGTTTTTTGTTGTGGGTCATGCTTCAAAAGCGCCAGTGCATATGGAAACATCATACTACATTAGCATACATTGTGTGCAAGAATTCATTGAACAAATGCTTATACATAAAGCTTCCATTATTCATAAAGGAAATGGCATGAAACCGCTTACCAAGTATGTGCCAAATCATTGCCGATATGCTTGTAGATGGGCAATGTACACTCAAGCTTGTATTGCCAAGCAAGAGAGGAAGATGGAGAAGAAAGAGAATAAGACATGTTTAGTAATTTTGAGACTTGTGCAAGTCTCGATATTAACCTATTTTTGTGAGAACATCAAATTTTATGTTAATTTGTAATGTTTTTCTCATTCATATCCTCATCCACAATAGAAAAATGCATGCTTCATTGGCTAGTTATTGCAAGAGGATAACCTTGACTAAACAAAAAAACATGGTTTTCCCATTATTCATATTCAATTATGCTACAAAAGAAAAAAAAATTGAAATTGCATATCTGCAAGTGTCTTTGATGTCTTCTACAATATAAAATAAGATGCCGAGCATGGAATTTTTTGAATCACGTATAACATGAAATAATGTTTTTTAATGTATTCTTTAAAGTTTTAAATACTCATTAAATACAGTATTTTAATTTTGTCAATAATAACAAGATCACAAAAATAGTGTACTAAATTATTCATGAAGTTGTTTAATTAGTCAAAGTTGGAGATTCAATAATATTGATCTTTGTCACATGCATGTATCATGCTAGAAACTTTATCGTACATCTTCAACTTGATTCATAGATCATTATTAAAAAATGATATATCATAGATTAAGTGATTGCATAAAAAACATGAAGAAAAACATGAAATTGCTTTATTAAAATTCATATTGTAGTTTCAATATAAGATAAGAGAATTGTTGCATCAATACAATAGACATATAAGTTTACAAAGCATGTTGAGCATTACATAAAGTTGAAGGCAATTTCCAGGCCTAATCAGCATTTATAGATTTTTTATTGACGCTCTTGTCCTCAATTTCCTTTCTCTTTCTTTTCTTGTAAGAAGGAACTAGAGACGATCTCTTGCTCAATTTTCACTAAGGTTACCTTTATTTAGACTAAGGTAAATCGCCATAACAATTGTTTGACCTCTACTGCTAGAAGAGTGAGGCTTTCTTACAAGTGATTTCAATAATTGTTATAGTATTTGATCAACATCAAATTCCTCATATATGGACTGAAAATTTGTGACTTCCATTTTTTTGTGATGTAGCACATCTCAAACATTGATCTCTTTGATGGACTTGCAGGTAGAATACAGTCCCATGGTGTTGAGAAGGTGCTTGCAAGAGATTCATGTACCTTCATTGGAGTGTGTTGTTGCTGTGTTTACAAAGTCTTTTGGTAAAGTTTTTTATTTCCAAGCATAGGTTTTCACTTCGAGACAAGAAGAAGACATAAAAGTCTCGGTATTAATTCATGATTTTGAAACATAAAAATATAATTTTGCATTATTTTCTCTTTTGTATCATCATTTACAGTGTAAAGATGCACGTTTCATTGACTAAGGTTGCAAGAGGAAAACCTTGACAAAATCAAAAGAAAAAAAAAGTAATATTTTTTTTCCACATTTTATTTAATTACGCTACCAAGGGAAATAGTTGAAAATTGTGTCCTTGAAGATATCTTTGATGTCATATTGTGAATCTATTGAATTTTTCCTTTCTTATTTCTCTAATATAACAGAAGATGTCAAACTTGGGTTCTTCTCAAATAACATATAACATGAACTAACTACAATGGGTTGGCTTTTAGATGTACTCTTTAGAGTGTTGAATACTCATCAAATACATTATTTGATTTTGCCAAACATATGCAAGATCACAAAAATAGTGTATTAAATTTTTCATAAAGTTAATTGTTTAATCAAAGTTGAAAAAATTATATTGATCTTTGTCACATGCATGTACCTGATAGAAAATTTACCTCAGATCTTCAACTTGATCCATAGTACATGCATCAATACTAATAAATTGATAGATTATAGACAAAGTGATTGCATAAGAAACATAAAGACAAATTGCTTAATCAAAATTCATATTATAATTCTAATATAAAATAGAAGAATTGTTACATAGAGTTTGAACATTAGGCATATAACTTCGAACATTACATAGAGTTGAAGGCAATTTTGATGCTTATTCAACATTTACATTTCTATTGACTCTCTTGTCCTCAATCCCCTTTCTCTTTCCATTCTCGCAATAAGGAATTGGATATGATCTCTTGCTCGTTTTTCACTAAAGTTATCTTTATCCAGACCAAGGTGGATAGCCATAACAATTGCTTCACCTCTGGTGCGAGGAAACCATGGTTTTTTTTACAAGGGCTTCCAATATTTGTATTTGATCAACATCAAATTCCTCATATATGGATAGAACCTTCGTGTCTTCCATTTTCTTGTGATGTAGCACATCATCAAACGTTGATTTTTTTGATGGAGCTACAGGTAGAATAGAGTCCCAAGGATCTTGCATCACCGGTTGAAGATAACTATAAAAGCTATGATTTGACGTGATTGGTTGTTGACCGATACGATTTTCTCTAATATACTCTTGAACATTGGGAGCCTTTTTCATTTCTTCCAAATGAGGTAGTAATACATCATTTAGATAGTCTCCCTCACTCCATCCATCAAATGTCTCTGGAAATATGCAATTTTCTGCACTATTCATACAACATTCATACGGAGAGTCATCTACTAGTATCGTGTTATGACAATATAAAGATGGGTAGAAGTGGCGCCAAATGTAACATAAAGGTTTGAAGTCAGCAATGACAATATCATTATCAGGTCTCATCATTCTTTCATGCTGATAGCAATTCTCTTGGCTCCAGACCATAGAAAATTGTAGCTTTTGTTGTGCTTGTTCCTCCATAAATGTATAAGTGTATAGCAAATTGGTGTATGTCATGGATGACCATATTTCAACCCTAAACAAAGAGAGTATTTTCTTCAAAAAACATAACCATCCAAAATGTAGTTTTATCCATCGTTTTCCAACTTTCACAATATCAGGATAACCCGGATGCCTTTCATATCTTTTTAAAAGTACACCATTCAAATCTAAAATAAGAAACAACTCATCATGGTAATGCTTTTTTGGTTGTTGAACTGAAAGTACATAACCCAATGTATTAATATTCATGCTCTTCATGCCTTAATTTATAAAAATACTTTTTGACATCTCCTTAAAAGTCTTTAATTACCTTCATATGTTCTTAAGAGAAAAAACAATATAAGTGATGCACACACACACACACACAAATACAATTGAAAAGTAAGAACAATTGACATAAGATGGTTTGTGTAGTATCCAAATATTTAAACTTATCATCCATTAAAAAAAAAGAAAATAGTTCTTTGAAGAGTGCATCAAGGCATCCATCCCATGACTATACAATGACTTTACTAACTTGCCTCATTTACTATGTCCTGTTCTACAGCTTGGTTCTCCATAGTCTCTTTATCATCCATTTCAGCATGCCCCTCATCCTGAATCAAAGTGTTATCATTATGACCTTCAATAACATCATCAAGTCCAACATAACCTTCTTGCATATTGAACAAATCCATGTCCTCTGAGGTTTCAGCAATATCTCTAAGGAAATCTGCAGGCAATGGCTGAGCTTGACATGAAGAAGGTAATTGGCTTGCACTTTGACTTGCACTTCCCATCTTCCCCCCTAAGCTTTTATAGAAGGCATTAACCTCAAGCAAGCTTTCAACCATCATAGAAGCATAACTTTCAAGCAAATCTTTCTCAGAAGAAATACTTGCAAACACAATTGTCTTCCTCTCAGTACGTAGGGCCTCTCTCATGGCGAATCCTCCAGTAGATGCATCCACAACAACTTTTCCATGTTGGCAAAAATGAGGAAACAAGCATAGATAAGAATGTGCAGTTTTTGGGATATTTGCTGGTACAACCTCCGCTTAGTGCACAACTCTCATATGTTATAGGCTTCTCAAACAATCCAATTTTTTTTTTTTGAAGTTGACATTGATTTTGATGGTGTACGGACACAAATTTCAAAGTTTTCTATATTGTATTTTTATTTCTCAGTTCATATGAACTACGTTACGTAGATTTCAAATTTGTGCATTTTGATTGGGCCTGGTGATGGTCGAAACTAAAGAAAAAAAATAAAAGTATCTTTACCAAGGGTCTTTTTTTATTTTGGAACTCGTCTAATGCACAGATTAGTGGTTGCTCCATCCATGAGACGTATTCTTTTTCCTCTTCACTTTCATCTTCATCATATATATTGGACGGTACTTCATTGCTAATAAGAGCATCCCATATGGTTTTGTCCTCTGTCTTTGAGATCATTGCCATCAACACAACAAGATCATGGCTACTTGTGTACCTTTTTTTACATGCATCCCCTCTAGTATATGATCCATACTCTAGATAAACGGAACCAACAATGTGTCGTAAAGTAGTATCCGAAGCACTCAAAACTAGTCCATAAGGTACTAGTGCAACCAAGACATAAGAATCACCCAAGATCATGCTAGCAATGCATTCCATCAACCTTTTAAAAGCATCTGTGGTCCACTCATACTGAGGCCCTTGTGATGTAGTGTCTACAAGAACTAACCCAATGTCATTAGAATCACACATGCAACTATCACATCTGTAAAGCATGAGATTAATTCCCCTGTGTTGAAAATCCTCCAAGGCCTTTCAAAATGTAGACGTTGTTGAACTCCAAATGCCTTCGCATGTGCAAGACGTAGTTCATTCTTCACAACTTCAGGTAGAGGTGTCTTTTTTTTTGCTTTGTTAATTGACTCCTCCATCCAAACTTTGCTCCAACTATATGTCTTATCATAAAGCTCTTTTGTGATATTGTATTTTTTTGCAACCTCATCATATTGTAGCTTGTCCTCACTAAAGATGCTCTTTAAGTACTCCACAATTCCATTCTTCAGTACTCTATTATACTTGAAACTTGTAGCCACATCCTCATGGTGCCACGAAATGCCATTTCTTGTATCTTTAAAACTTTTCCATCAAGCAACCCTTGAATACAACGAAACATGCTAGGAGATAATTGTGTGGTACCATCCATCTGCATCTTTTTATCTTTTGCAAACTCATTTGAATTCTTATTGGAATGCTCACCCCTGTTGTTTGCAATTTCTCCAATTATGTATTTCTCCATAATATCCAACCACCTATTGAAAATAAACTCGCTACTCAAAAGCATATGCAAGTCACTTCTTGCATTTATTGCCTCCAATGTGACCTTTATTGCTTCCATAAATTCTTGCACAACATTTAGTAAGACAAGGCAATATCATAAATACACTTAAAAAATTTAGAAATGCATGAATAAACCTTTATAACATAAAATCTACTAATATAAAAGATAAAAAAAAACATAGCATAAGACAAGGATCACCTTACATTTTGAGTTTGCTATGGAGTGCCCTCCTGTTGGCTTTGGCGGATAGCCAAAGTATTCCCATTGCCTTCTTGCTTGTGATAGAGCATCTTGATATGGAGTCTTTACCATAACCTCTTGATGGATTTGATTCATGAATCTTGAAAGTTTCAAAGTTTCAAGATAATCCTATGCACCTAGTATCCTTGAATTCCTAGTATTGTAACAGTCTACATGTTGGAGACTCCACTATTCTTCTTGCAACTAATATAGAGTGTTGACCATAGACAACATAATACCTGTAAGAAAAAATTTTGCTCTCAAGAATCTCATCTCTCTTTAACATTTTTTTTGTTTGAACATCATAAGGTACTAGGTCTGCTATCATATCAACCACATGAGGCATACTCGTAAACTGGCTCCCTTTTCCAAGGCCTTACTTAAATTGTTGACACTTTCATTTGGTCCTGCTTGGTTTAATGGTTGAGCCATCTCGAGGGTAGTCACATCCATGCCAATGATATCACCTGTTCTAGGTTGATTGGCAATAGTCTCATATCCTTGAGGTACTATGTCTTCTCCACCTCTTGTGCTTGATCGCCCACTATGTGGTTTTTTTCTTGTCTCATTCCTCCGTGAAGATGAAGTATTCACTTTCCTTTTCTCCTTAAGCACTTTTGGTTGTGATGCCTTCTCAATGTTTGAATCCGACATTGTTACCTTTTCTTTAGTATTTTTTGAGGCTATATCCTTGTCGTTAACTAGCTCCGGTTGTTTTCCCATGAATTGGATCTTTTTGAATGGTGTTTCTTTCTCACCATCTATCTTCAAAACTTTTGCCTTATATATCTTCTCCTTTGTCCTCCTTACACTTCCCGATTTGCGCATGGCTAGATAGTTTGTAAGATCTCTCTCTACCAGATGAATCCTAGAAGAAACATCATTGCCTAATGTATGTGGTCTTTTTCCCTTCAGTGTATCTTTTATAATACTAGAATAAATTTTAGAAGAAAGAGCTTTTCCTTCTTCAAGTTGTTTAGCTTTGACCTTTTTAAATCCTTCAACAATGTCTTCACAAGAAGAAAGTCCAGAATCTGTAATCCATTTTGAAAGATTTGGAATATCCCAACCCATCTTGATCATTGAACCTTCTCTTCCATTTTTGCTTGGCCCCATCATGATAGGAGAGTACTTAGACCATTGCAATTCAATACCAAATAATTTTTTCTGTTGTGGGCATTCCACTTGAGCAAAATTACATGGTACACCATATGCAGACATTATGTTATCCATGCTTAAAATTATTCCCATACATTTGTAACCTTGTCCATTGTCATTAACATAAAGAAATACATCTCCCTTATCTTCATTTGGTCCAATAGATTCCATATACCAAGAAGTAGTTTCAAAAATTTCCATCCTTACATCTACCTCCACGTCTATTACTGGGAGAATGTCATGACAAGAGATCACTTCCATAGGACCTGTGCTATTTAATTCTGCAACACCCATCTCTTTTTCCATGTCTGCAACCAACATTAGCAATGATGAATAAGTAAATAAACATGTACCATGATAATAAAAAATGTATTGCTTAGTGAGAGCTCATAGTACTAATCATGTCCGCTTTATTCACTTGACAGAAGGTGTCCATGAAGGTAGAGGGAAGCAAGAATAATGGTTGTCCACATGTGATGTATGTGTTTAGGGATGGCTACTGTGTATAACCTTGTCTACTCCATTCATGTTTGATGCATGACGTTTGTCAAGATGGAGTGAAGTAGGAAGAAGAGCTACCCTCACATGATGTATTTGTGCATACAACCTTGTCTATTTCATTCATGCTTATCCGTCAAAGTAGAGAGAAGCATGGTGATGGACTACTTGCATGAGTTGGTGAAGCATGGCAAGGGGTAGTGCAACAACCTTGTCTACTTCATGCATGCTTGACGGACGGTGTCCGCCGTCAAGTAGGAGGGAAGCATGGAGAAGGAGTGCTGACATGGGATATATGTACTTAATGAGAGGTGAAGCATGGCGAGAGCTAGTGCAACTGCCTTGTCTACTTCATGCATGCTTGACGAACGACGTCCGTCAAATAGGAGGGAGGCATGGAGGAGAACGAGTGCTCATACAGGATGTATGTGCTTAATGAGAGGTGAAGCATGGTGCAACAACAATGTCTACTTCATGCATGCTTGACAGACGACGTCCATCAAGTAGGAATGAAGCATGGAGGAGGAGTGCTGACATGGGATATATGTGCTTAATGAGAAGTGAAGCATGGCGGGGGCTAGTGCAATAGCCTTGTCTACTTCATGCATGTTTGATGAATGACATCCGTCAAGGTAGACAGAAGCATGCGTTGGTGAAGCTAGTTCTACTTCATGCCGGCTTGACGGATGTTGTTCGTCAAGTAGGAGGGAATCATGGAGAAGGAGTGCGGACATGGGATATATGTACTTAATGAGAGGTGAAGCATGGTGAGCACTAGTGCAACTGCCTTGTCTACTTCGTGCATGACGATGTCCGTCAAGTAGGAGAGAAGCATGGAGAGGGAGTGCTCACATGGGATGTAGGTGCTTAATGAGAGGTGAAGCATGGTGCAACAACCTTGTCTACTTCATGCATGCTCGGACTATGTCCATCAAGCTGCCTTGTCTACTTCATGCATGCGTCCGTCAAGTAGGAGGGAAGCATGGAGAAGGAGTGCTAACGTGGGATGTAGGTGCAATTGCCTTGTCTACTTCATGCATGCTTGATGGACGACGTCCGTCAAGTACGCAAGAAGCATGGAGAAGGAGTGCTAACATGGGATGTAGGTGCGTAATGAGAGGTGAAGCATGGTGAGTTCTAGCGCAATAGCCTTGTCCACTTCATGCATGTTTGATGGACAATGTCTGTCAAGTAGGAGGGTAGCATGGGAAAGGAGTGCACATGAGATGTATGTGTTAATGGGAGGTGAAGCATGGTGCAACAACGTTGTTTGTTTCATGCATACTTGACGAACGACGTTCGTTAAGTAGGAGGGAAGCATGGAGAAGCAGTGCTGACATGGGATATATGTGCTTAATTAGAGAGCATGGGGATAGCTAGTGCACTTGCCTTGTCTACTTCATGCATGCTTGATGGACGACATCCGTTAAGTACGCGAGAAGCATGGAGAAGGAGCGCTCACATGGGATGTACATGCTTAATGATAGGTGAAGCATGGTGAGGGCTAGCTCAACAACCTTGTCTACTTCATTCATTGCTTGACGGACAACGTCCAAGTAGGAGGAGGAAAGCATGGAGAAGGAGTGCTCACATGGAATGTACGTGCTAACTAGTGTGTACAACCTTGTCTAATTCATTCATGCTTGACGGATATGCTATTCAATTAGAATGAGATCTATTTAGGCTGTGTATTGTATGCTATTCAAATAGAATGAGATTTGTTTAGGTTGTGTGTTGCAAGCTATTCAAATAGATTAAGATTTGTTTAGGCTGTGTGTTGCAAGCTATTCAAATAGATTGAGATCTGTTCAAGCTGTGTGTTGCATGCTATTCAAATAGATTGAGATCAGTTCATGTTGTGTATTGCATGGTATTCAAATAGAATGTTTGTAGAATCTGTTTTGTGTTGCATGCTAGTAGAAATGTACATTAGAAAAGCGAGTCTGCAAAGTGTGTCTGAAAAAAGATCTATAAAAAAAGGACTTGTAGAGAGAGAGAGAGCGTTGAGCGAACCTATGGACAGGCGAATCCGTGGGCAAGTGAATCTGTGGGCAACCTGATCCAGAAGCACGATCCAGCAAAACCGTAGGAGGCGACTCCGCGGGCAAGTGAATCGGCGGGCAACCTGATCTAGAAGGCGCGATTCAGCAAAACCGGGATGAGCGCTGAGTGCCAGTGTGGGCAACGTGCTGAAACAGCTTGTTGAAACGCTGAAACAGCTGTGATCCAAAAGCACGCGATCCAGAAGCAAAGGCTGAGCGATGAGTGACAGGCGTGATCCTCCGAAACCTGAAGAGCCGTGGAATGTGAAGTTGATCGTTCACGAGGAGCGAGGAGCGAGGAGCGAGGAGGAGGTGGGGGGAGAAGGAGCATTGTGGAAGGAGAAGGAAGTGGGCGGCGGAAGAGCAGCAGGGTTTAGGTCAGGTCGTGAAGGGTTTGTTTTTTTATTTTTTTAGTTTTGTTTGCATCTAGTTTTTTTGTTTGAATGGGCTTGTTTGGCTTCCTTGCATGGGTTTCGGTTTTGTATGTTTGTGTTTAGCATGTTTTGGGTGTTTGTATGTTTAGCATGTTTTGGGTTTTTTTAGCATGTTTGGGTTTTGTATGGGTTGTGTGGGGATTTTGAATGGTTGGTGTGGGACTTTTGCATGGGATTTTGGGGTTTTGATGGGCATTGTGGTTTTGGGCTGTTTTGTTGGGGGTTTGTGTCTTTTTTTTTGGTTGAATGGGCTTGTTTTGGGTTTTTTGCATGGGTTTGTGATTTTTTTGGCTTTGGGGTGTGCCAAAATAGGGAGGAAGAGGTTGGGACCCAAAAAAAAGAAAAAAAGAGTCCTCTTCCTCTTTCTCCTATATATATTTGCTTATAATCTTGAAAGGCTTTTAGTGCTTATTATTTTTTTTACTGCTTCAGCAATTTCTCGGCGTACTCTGACTGACTCAAATGCATTTCTCTTTTCAATCGATTTTTTTTTATTTTCAGCCCAAGGCATTTTGTTGCTTCTCCCAGATCTGTGATTTCATAACTTTTAGAAATTTGACTCTTTGGTTCCTTGATTAGCATCAAGGAATTTCCTATCATTAGGGAGTCATCTACAAATATAGTCAGAATCACAAAAAAAAATTCTACTTCTGTTATATAGACATTATTGTTAAAATTGAAAAATAATCCATATTGATTTCTTGGCTTGCTACAAATGTTGTACCATGCAAGTATGTAGCTCATTAATGCAAAATGCCAAGTTTGGCCTACATAGAACTCGAGCTACATGGTTATATATTATCTAGTTTGATAAATGCAACTTGCATATAGTTTGTAGACATAGAATTAGCATGATTACGCTTGTAGAAACTCGTGGCAATTCACATGCATTAATTGTAAGTGATCCATAGTGACATGCAAGGCATGCACAATGTGTCATGGACACATGCATGATGATTTGGACATTTCTAGTTAGAACTAGTACACTTGTAAAAAGTTGGTAGAATTTCATGCATGACAAGTGACAAATGTCACATAGACTCTAGATGTCACTTTAGATGTCATTTTGGAATGGATAGATGTGGTTCTACCTCGAGCTACCTCAAACTCCATAAATATATGTAGCTCTCCACACAATCAATGATGAAGAACCAAAGTTTTGTAGGTATCTCATGTCATTTGAATCTAAACAAATATTGTTTGTTATCTCTCTAGCTCTCTCTCTCTCTAACTCGTGTTGAGACTAATGCTCATACACTGAAATCTTGTACTTTTATTCATTCTTTGATTCATTGCTATTATATTATGTTGATTAGCATGCTAGATTGTGAATTAGCCATATCTTCTGAACTAGATTTTGTTGATCAATCTAGAATCAGGTTATAGTGCCAATTACAAAGCTTAATTAAGATCAGTCACTCTTGTGGACATTCCCCACACGTGTGAATTCAGGAATTTTGTCAATTATAGTCTGGTTATTAGGAATGTAATCTAGAGACTTTAGAAGACTATCGATCTTCTTATACCAAGATCGTGATGTCTGCTTTAGACCATAAAATAAATCGTTGCAACCGACAAACATATTGTTGATTGTCGGGGTCTTCGAATTCTTCAGACTGTTTCATGAAAATTTCTTCCTCTAGATCTTCGTGGAGAAAGGCTTTCTTTACATCAATCTGGTGAATTTCCAGATTGTATTGAGTTGCGTATGCAAGGAGC